>OZ001263.1:9971330-10221330 GCA_963924015.1 Macrophya annulata
TAGCGGTGAACTTGAAGGACGAAAACTACGTAGCGGTGGACCTGGGGGACAAAAACTACGCAGCGGTGGACCTGGAGCACGAAAACCACGTAGCGGTGGACCTGGAGGACGAAAACTACGTAGCGGTGGACCTGGAGAACGAAAACCACGTAGCGGTGGACCTGGAGGACGAAAACTACGTAGCGGTGGACCTGGGGGACGTAATCTGCGTCGCTGTCGACCTGGACAACGAGATCGAAAGCGCATGCTGTACGAAGATAACTCCCGGCGACGATGCCGTCAATACTCATCAAGAACTGTATCTCAAATGTCATATGGGAAAAAAATTTTATTAATGGTTTTAATAATTTATTTCCATCATATTGAAAATGTATCCGCTACGGGCACTGCTAATTTTAATACTTTAGACCCGGCCCTAACATGACCAGCTGTAGGCTCGGTGATTGGTCAACTAAGATCTTCCGTAGCTCGGAAACTATTAGCCCCTCGAATTTTTGGTAAAGGAAATTCAGTCTTAGATTTTCCCCAAGAATCCACTCATATACAGTGGTGCGCGGAACGTGAATCACCCTGTATATATATAAAACAAATTCCCACGAAATTCGTTGATGTGGAAATGAGTCCTCAATTTTTTTATTTCACCTGCGATAAATTTTTGTGCTTGACAACCTCATAATAATTTAAATTCATTGATTCAATCAGTTGTATAAATTCTGAGTATACAGAGTTCTTGTTTACTAATCATGTCGCAAAACAATTCTGTACACGATAAACTATCGAAGCATACTTTAAAGGTACGTACAGACCTGCACATTAATGGTTTGAACATGAACATAGCTGCGCTCAGAGTTTCGATTCGACTCTCGATCCAACTCGCACCACGGAGCAGTCGAAAAGCAGACGCTTTTCTCGGGAAACAACGGTATAACTATTGTTGAGCGAAAAAAAGTGTCTGCTTGTCGACTGCTCCGTGGTGCGAGTTGGATCGAGAGTCGAATCGAAACTCCAGGCGCAGCTATGTTCATGTTCAAACCATTAATGTGCAGGTCTGTACATAGTTACAAAGAATTTTTTTGTGTGACATCCGGATTTTAATAATGTTGTAATTTTTGCACGTGCTCAGCGAAAATCTTCAAAGCATAGTGCTCGAAGTCAATCTAAACGATCCAAAAGTACTGAATCTACTCTCCCATTTACCACTACTCAGTTTTTGATGGAAAAAATTAGGCCTGATGATAAATTCATAAACTTATTTTGATCCTTATGTTTCTTTCTCTTTAAACGACTCGTACTCATATTTTGAATTAAATTTCTTTGTCCCTTCTGTTGTAACGTTCGTGGACCCATGTTATTAACCAAGTCTTTTTTTCTTTTATTTTCCAAATGTTTTTCATTTAAATTTTCAACCAAATCATGGTAGTCACAGACAAAACTTGATCTTTTCGGAGATCATTAATTGTTTTTGAATTTTTTTTATAATAACAGTTTTTATAAAAACTTTTATAATTCGTTCTAAATAAAATATTACTACAACTAATAACATCATAATGACCATAATCGAACGGACCGGTCAGTTTTAAGATTAATTTATTTTGTAATAAAAGCGAGTTAAATATCAGACGTGTTCTGATATCATTTTGATATATAATAATGCATATGTTGTAAATATCTACAAAAGCCTGTATTTCAATATGCCCACCGAATACTCCATTCTACCGCATATGATGCAAATAATCTTCTTTATTCCTGATTATTGTATTATGAAAGTCATTTTCAGTCACAAAATTTCTGAATAATTCCCAATTACCATCAATATAATCCACAATTGCATGTCTTGAATATTTATGCTGCTTTTGGGAATCGTAGACAAAGTAAGATAAACTCCTAAATAAACAATTTCCATCTGCTTCTATATAACATTCTATATTATGCACATAATCCATGTTTCAAACGGTTAAAATTATTCAAAACAGTAAACACAAAAAAAGATATTGAATTACTGAATTTTTTGTTGGAAAATATTTTACTTTCAGTAGATGTATCAAGTCCTAGATTACAGAAACCAATAAAACGAAATTGACACGTTCACTTGAACAATGTTCACAGGCGCACAGCAGCCTTTCGATATTATGTAGCTGTCAAGCAGTAATTAAATCTTATGGCGCCAAGTAGCTTTAACAATTCAGGCGCGAAGCAGCCGTTCAATGCCAGTTAATTACTTGAAATATAACAATAAAAGAAAGATTTTTGATTTATATCTACTTAGAATTTGATATTAAATATATTACTGAAGTATGTCTTTTAACACGTCATCCGTAATGAAAGAATTTATAATAACTTCAGTGGTTTTTTGTTTCTTGAAAACAACATATACATATATGAACTTCTTTCATTAATAGTATACAATGATTGATATAAGTATTGATAAACCATAATTCATATGATAATTTAAATCTGAAAATTTCTATGTGTTCAAATTTAACTTTTAATGTGTATTTTGCAGCAAAACACTGCAGACATGTTCCCTGACCCTATTACATTCATATTTTGATGGCAACCTAGATCGGGTAACCAATACAACCTTGATCAGGTAACCAGACAACCTAGATCGCGTAACCATGGCAATATCGAGCGGATTTCCGTAGCAACCGCGATCTAGGTAACCATGGCAACCTGGATCGCGTAACCATGGCAACCCCAAACAGGTAACCATGGCAACCTGGATCGCGTAACCATGACAACCCCAAGCAGGTAACTATGGCAACCTGGATCAGGTAACCATGGCAACCCAGATCAAGAAACCATGGCCTAGATCGCGTAACCATGGCAATATCGAGCGGATTTCCATAGCAACCGTGATTAGGTTACCATGGCAACCTAGATCGCGTAACCATGGCAACCCCAAACGGGTAACCATGACAACCCGGATCAGGTAACCATGGCAACCCAGATCAAGAAACTATAGCCACCTAGATCACGTAACCAAAGCAATATCGAGCGGATTTCCATGGCAACCGCGAGTAGGTATCCATGGCAACCCAGATCAAGAAACTATGGCCACCTAAATCGAGCGGCATCCATGGCAATATCGCGCGGATTTCCATGGCAACCGCGAGTAGGTATCAATGGCTACCCAGATCAAGAAACCATGGCCACCTAAATCGAGCGGCATCTATGGCAATATCGAGCGGATTTCCATGGCAATCTAGGTCTTCTACATCGGCGGCGGCGGTATTATCAATATATATATATATATATATATATATATATATATATATATATATATATATATATATATATATATATATATATATATATATATATATATATATATATATATATATATATATATATATATATATATATATATATATATATATATATATATATATATATATATATATATATATATATATATATATGTATATATATGTATATATATGTATATATATGTATATATATGTATATATATGTATATATATGTATATATATGTATATATATGTATATGTATGTATATGTATGTATATGTATGTATATGTATGTATATGTATGTATATGTATGTATATGTATGTATATGTATGTATATGTATGTATATGTATGTATATGTATGTATATGTATGTATATGTATGTATATGTATGTATATGTATGTATATGTATGTATATGTATGTATATGTATGTATATGTATGTATATGTATGTATATGTATGTATATGTATGTATATGTATGTATATGTATGTATATGTATGTATATGTATGTATATGTATGTATATGTATGTATATGTATGTATATATATATATATATATATATATATATATATATATATATATTGTAACGAACCCAGTTCAACAATACCTCAACTTGGCCCGTTACTGAAGGAACAGCTTGCAAACGCGAATTTCATTCTCGCAATGATAAGCGGCAGCACCTCTCGGCGCTGCGAACCTGAGCAGCGCTACTACGGCTCCGCGCCACTAGGCGGCTACCTGACTGACCGCCTCACCCGCGAGTAGAGTAACCTTTGCCGCGGTTATATAGATAGACTCGCCGGAGCCGGCCTGCATGAGTTCTCTGGCAACCAGTCTACTAACTAGTATCCAGCTGAGCTCCGTCTTTCGAGTTGTACGGATCGCGCGAAGAGACCACGGACCGCTAGGCGCGTTCGCGAATGGAGAGAGGCATCACCTCTGCTCAAAACCCGCTCGTACTAGGTCGCGATCGCGAATGGAGAGAGGCATCACCTCTGCTCAAAACTCGCTCGTACTAGGTCGCGATCGCGTTTAATATTTCCTGACTGGATTCATTGTAAATTCATACTAGATACCTACTAGACTCAATAGAGTACCGGCAATAGAAGCTGTTTCGGAGTTTAGAACTCCTCTAGCCAGACTGGAAGCCTTCAGCTACTATACAGACAAAAGCTTCTTGCGCCTCATCGGGATCACTTTATGTTCCTTAACAATATTACATGTTAAACGTAGCGAATTATAACAGAATAATTAAATAATTGAATAAATTCAACTAGTACTATTAGTTTCACAAGGGATATTCTTACTCGGTAGAATCACCTCTAGATAAGCAACACTTAGTTCTTAGATATATTAGATACTTGTAGAGTGATCACTTAGGCTAAATAAGTTAATACTAATAGTGTGTTTTCGTTGTCTCAATTTTTACAGTACCGAGCCCGTACCTACAGTCCAGGACGAAGCCGAATAGAAAGTATATAGACATATATACATACTGGTTATTTTGTTAAGAAAGATCTATTTTGTTTATTTTTTTTTTGTAATTTACTCATATGAAAGAATATATTTTTTTTGTTCATTTCATTATAAAAGTCTGTGCAACCTAATTTTTCCACTTGCACCTACCGGTCGCACTAAGCATCTGGCGGAGGGGGACGAGACCCCCAGACCCGATTGCGGACTACACCGGGTATCCTAGCCCCACGCTCCACCCGGTCTAGCCTGACTTTCACAATATATACACACACACACACACACACACACACACACACACACACACACACACACACACACACACACACACACACACACACACACACATATACACAAATCTATACCTAGCTTATATATACACATTCATATAGAGATTAACACACACACACCTAAAGTTCAACTATGATTAATCGTGTCGTGGGCAAGGGCGATGTATTGCGGTTCGAATATTGCGTTTGGATTTGGTCCTATCGTCGTTTGCTTTCCTATATTATCGACGCGAAACTGTAGTGTAGTCAGATGTAGTCCAGGCATACGGCGTCGGACGCGTAGCGAGTCCACGGCCGTACACCTTCGCCCTAATTTAAAAAGACTTTTCGTAACCGAAAGTTTTTTTTCCAGATCTTCCTGTTTTTCCGGATCAATGAGCGGAGTTGCCTGGAGTTTCAATCTCTATATATTCTATATATTAAAGTATGGTTTTGGATGTCCGGATGTCACAAATTTTATTTTAGAGAACTATAGAGCTTGATGATTGTACGTGTTTGCGTGTTTCTTACTGTGCTATCGGATCTCTTACTCTCCAAAATCGGCAAGTACATACCGTGTTTTCCTCATCAAGAAAAAAAAGTCGAATGGTTTCTCCACAATGTGGCCCAAGATTAGCATTTAATTTTGTTTTGGCCATCAAAGAAGACGGACGTTATTTTATTTTCGGTGCGAGTTTGGGTCTCCGTCAAAATACTATATAATTTTTTTTTTTTTTTTGTCGATGCATCCAATCCTAATTTTTCAATGAACTATGTTGCGGGTTACGATACCCAAGACTCGTGCTTCGTAGTTTTCGCGCCCCAAGTCGTCTACGTGGTGGACTACGATGTCCTGAGATTTCGGTTCGTGTTTTTCGCGCTCTAGGTCATTTGGTGGTAGATTACGATACGCAGGCCTCGCGCTTCGTAACTTTTGGGTTCCGGGTGGTCTACGTGGTAGATCACGATGTCTTGGGGTTTCGGTTCGTAGTTCTCGTGTTTCGGGTCGTTTACGTCATAGATTGCGATGTCCAGAAGGCGCGCTCCGTAGTTCTCGCGTTCCAGGTCGTCCACGTAGTGGATTACGATGTCCTGGGGTTTCGGTTCGTATTTTTCGCACTCCAAGGTCATTTTGCATGGTAGATTATGATGCCCAGGACCCGTGCTTTGTAGTTCTCATACTCAAGGTGGTCTACGTGAAAGCTCACGACCTCTTGGAGTTTCAGTTCGTAGTTTTGGCGGTCCAGGTCCTGTACATCATAGCTAACGTTGCTCTGAAGTTCCTGTTCACTCCAGGTCGTCTACGTAGTCGATAACGATGTCTTGGAGTTTCGGTTCGTAGATGTCGTGTTTTAGGTCGTCTGCGTGCTAGATTACGATTCCTTATAGTCACTCTTCGTCGTTTTCGCGCTCCAAGTGGTTTCCGTAGTGGGTTACGACAAACTGGGACTCAGGATCAGTTTTTGTGTTCCAGGTGGCTAACGTCGTAGATAACAATGTCCAGGAGTCGCGCTCCGTAGCCTTCGCGCTCTAGGTCATTTGCGTGGTAGATTACGATATCCAGGCCTCGTGTTTCGTAGTTTTCGAGCTCCGGGTGGTCTATGTCGTAGATTACGATGTGTAAAAGTTGCGCTCCGTAGTTTTCGTGCTTCAGGTCGTTCGCGTTGTTGATGACGATACCCTACGACTCGTGCCTGGTAGTTCTCGCACTCCACTTCGTATACGTGGTCCATTACGATGTCCTGGAGTTTTGGTTCGTAGATGTCGTGCTCTAAGTCGCTTGCGTGCTGTATGATGATACCTCAGATTCACGCTTCGTCCCTTTGTGCTCCAAGAGGTTTTCGTAGTGGGTTACGACGTACTGGGGCTTAGAATCGTAGTTTTCGTGCTCCAGGTGTATTTGATGTGAGGACTCGAATGATTCGTATGATGTGGGCGAACGATGAGTGAGAGAAATGCAAAGGATGAGTGATGAAGGAGAAGATGAGGAATGCAACTTAAGCACGTTAACTTTTCAGTTAATTTTGATTTATTCATTACTCTTATAACGATACGATGGATCTTATAGCTCCGAGCTTCGAGGTAACACTAATTACAAGAGTTTGACATAGACGGATACATACAATACATCGATACATAGATACTATACATTGAATAGTTCTTTCGCGCCTGGTACGCGAGAATAATAGCGAGCGTTGCTTAGCGCAAGTAAACACCACACGATGGTGTGCGTGCGAGAGCTCTACATGCTGGCCGTCCAGCAGCTGATTTTTGAAATATCTCGTGATACTTTGCCCGAACAAGGTGGTTAACGTCGTAGAGAACGATGTCTAGGATTCGCGCTCTGTAGTTTTTCTGCTTTGGGTCGTATGTGTAGTAGAGTACGATATCCTGGGGTTTCGGTTCGTAGTCTTCGCACTTTTTGCCTAGGAGCCATGCTCAGTAGTGTACGCGCTTTAGTTCGTCTACTCTGTACATTACGATGTCCAGGATTCGAGCTTCATAATTATCGTACCCTAAGCCGTTGACGTCAAAGATTACGATGTCCTGGAGTCCCGGTTCGTAGTTTTCGTGCTTCAGGTACAGTCTACGGACCAGATTACGACGGTTCGGGAATTCTGATTCATAGTTTTTGTACTTTGGGTCGTCTACGTAGGTGGGTATGCGTGCATTATTGAATTTGAATTAGCAGTTTTGAATGAAAAAGCTTTTTCCTTTGAAAGTTGATTTTTGGGTATATTTTTTGGTTCCAAGAAGAAATTTTTGCACACCAGATGCAATGATTTTGATGGTATATATAATAAGAAATTCCAAAAACAAATCAGGTGACGGTAACAAACAGGTCTGCAGGTTTTGACAATGGAAGCGGATTTAAATAGCAAAAGAGTGAGAGAGTAAGAGAATAATAGGGAGAGTAAGATATATTTCAGAGTTGAAAAATATGCGAGAAGGGAAGAGGTCGGTTGGAAAACCGTTTCTATGAAGTATAAAGATGTACTATCGGCTAAGAGTGCGAGGGAACAGGACGGTTTGGCGCCGCCGTTTTGGCACCAGGATATTTTGGCGCGGAACGTTTTGACGCTGGGACGTTTCGGCGCCAGGAGTTTTGGGCGCGCGGACTTTGCAGTGTTGAAACATCGTTTCAACAATTCGAAAGGTGGCTTTGGCACCCGAACGGTTAGAATAATTTAGGCCACTCCATTGATCCACCCACACACACACACGCACACAGGTGATAACAATCCAAAAGGTGGCTTTGGCATTCGGACGCTTAGAAGAATTTAAGCCACTCAATTGACCCACCACACACAGACACGTGTCAACAATCCAAAAGGTGGCTTTGGCACTCGAAGGGTTGGAATTATTTCGGCCACTCCATTGATCCATCAACACACACACGCACGCACGCACGCACGCACGCACGCACGCACGCACGCACGCACGCACGCACGCACGCACGCACGCACGCACGCACGCACGCACGCACGCACGCACGCACGCACGCACGCACGCACGCACACACGCACGCACACACACACACACACACACACACACACACACACACACACACGTGCTCACAATCCAGAAGATGGCTCCAGCACTCAAAAAAGTCCCGGGCTTCAACGTCCCAGCGTCCAAACGTCCCGGCACCGAAACGTCCTGGCATCAAAACATCCCGTGCCAAAATGCTCCGGTGCCAAAACGGCGGCGTCAAAACGTAATATACCTGAGTGCGATGTCATTTCTTCTCAGTGTGCTATCCGTGTTTGGACTTCATACTGAATGGACATACACGCAGGCACGTGAACTATCCAGTCGGTAGTTGTGGCTTTCGAAAGACTAGAATAGGTCAGGCTACTCCAATGATCCACACAATATATTGATATTTGAAATATCACTGACAACCGAGCGAGCGAAGCGAGCGAGGAACAATGCTCCACCAATCGAGTGAGCGAGCGAAGCGAGCGAACGAGCACAATTATCAGCTAGTTTGTTTAAATGCACAATTCGTGTACGATTTGCGCTAGTTTGTATTCCGGCATTATATTCCTTCAGCATTCGAAGGATTTCGTATGGACCTGTGTATTGTGGGTCGAATTTTGAGACCTGAGGTTCCTTTGAGAGATATACCTGATCTCCAACCTGAAAATTTTTAGGGTTTAGCTTTCGGTCGTAAAAGCGTTTCGATGTCCATTCAGCGGCGTTTAACCGGTCCACTACTGTTGATTGAGTTTCTGAGAGTTTCCTGATAAAATTATCCGAATGTTCGACATACGTGGTGAAACGTTCTCCGCGGCTCAAGCTAGTCGGAATGTTTGTTTCCCGCTCGAATACTAGTGTGTGGGGCGCGTAACCGGTCGCTTCATGAATCGAGGTATTGTTACGTGAGGGTGAAGCCCGAGCGGTTGGTAGTTCACGTAGCACTTGAATTTAATTTTTATAAGACCTATCTTTTGATAAATCGGTAATATGGAAACTTACTTACCTAGCTCTATACAGAGCCATACGTCTTGTTTAATTATATGAGGCCAATATATTACTATGATGATTGGATTAGGTCATGCAATGGAATGAAGGAAAATGAGAAATTAACTGGTAAAAGCTAAAGTATATTCTGAAAGCGATTCTGGTTAAATATGTGATTCAAATGATGCACAAAAATTATCAAATGGACCATATGCGAGAAATGGTTGAAAATATAAAGGTGTTATAAAATGAATAAATGATTGAACAATGATAGGTATGAATTACGTTGACGCGTAAATCGCGAAATCAAAAATATTCTCTTTTTCAGAGTTCAAGTTATTCTAATTTAATTATCTTGAGAGGAAAGAAAAATTATCAAACTGACCTAACACGATTCGCGCGTTGACGTATCTGATGCTTAACAATTAAAAATGATAAATCGTATAATGAAAATATGAAAAGTATGGTCTTACTAATCGTTCGGATTATTGGAACTCTCTTCCTATCTACGCTCGCATTCTTAAATATAATTTAAGTTTCTCTATTTTTGCATGCTTTTAAAAATTTGTTAATTTCTATTTCCTGATCAATATAGGTATAATTCTAAATGAAGTAGCCTTGATGTGAGAGAAATCCTCGAGGTATTAAATACCGTCTCACGCCAAAGAAACTTGTATTGAAATAACCCGTTGTGGTATTTTTTTTGGAAAATAACGGCGGAGTATTCTCCTTAGAAGATCAGTTTGCATACGAAAGACTTATATACAAATTAATCCAAATTAATCTTCTTATGCTTAATTCTAATTGTTACTTCGGTAACCGATTTGGGAATGAACAGATAAAATACTTAGCCAGATGGTGTATTGTGGTGAAGTTGGGAGCCGTCGAATAGGTTACGTCTCGTCTGATACTGATGCAGCCCTCACCTTCTGTCGTAGGATGTTATAACACGGCGTAAATCCAAATGTTCGAATAATTTTAAAAGTGAAGTTAAAAATTATATAAGAAAATACGCGAAAAGAGTGCTGAGTAGCACTAATCACAAATTTTGAAATAGATGAAAAATAAAAGAATGTTCGTTGAAAGGAAAGATTGTCAGAAGAATCTTAGAGATCACTTGGTTTGGTTAAATGTTATTTAAATGTCACAATATGTATATAACGATTGAATTTGATTTTCGATTGATTGTTTGTGTCCTTGCACTGAAGTTAATAATGTATGAGAAAAATATGAGTCTCTTGGGTTGTCACTTCGAAAGATTTTCAAACACCAACTTTTGCTCAGTTAACGAGAACCTTAAGACTTTTAGGCCGTCACTCTAGAGATTTTCGGACACTAACTCTAGCTTAATTAGCGGAACCCGGTTAAACGTCAGCGCACCTCGCGACTTGATAGACGAAAGACGCTGCATCAATCTCAGATGCAGCCAGGAGGCCGCGTTTCCAATAACGTGTATTACTACACCTGTATTACTGCGCGTATTCCTCAACTAGGTAATTAGATGGCTACTTAATCCGCGGATGAGTAAAAGCATGATCTTTGTGCGCTATACCTGGGACAGGCGTTCCTCGGTCCCCAAGCCTCACCACAGTCTGTTTGTGATAACATTAAAATATTACATGCTCAGAATCTTAACAATATTTATCACACATTTATCCATTCATTATTCTTATCTTATTACCTTAATTTTGATGTGTTTATCTATGATAGAGCGCTTGTTTTACTCTAGAATAATTTGGTAATTTAAAAGAAGAGTTGCATCGAACCGACCATAGGTGCTGGGTCAGCGAAAAGCGTATGCGTTCCCATCAGCACTTCTAACGTTTCGAGCTAACTTATATGTTACTATACCGGGCCCGTTATCGGGTCCGACGTGACTTTTATGACTTTAAGGAAGGAAATGAAAGAAATTGTATATTGTAGGTAAAGCAGCAATAATTAGATTTATCATATTTATGTTTGAATTATTGCCCACGGGTTTCAATATTTGAAATGACTTAGGAACTCCAGTGTGCTATGCACGGTCATTTCTTATTTGATAACCTGTTTGAATATAGAATTTTGATAAAAATTTGGAAAACGTGAGTCGGTACGTAACAGTATTATAGCTAACAATCGCGAATCTTAACCATGTAACCCAATCTTGTTCGATACCAAATTGTTTCAGATATTCTACTAACGCGTGATTGCGACGTTCGAATGATCCAAGGGATTACGGGTGAAACGCTGTGGATTCCAGCTTTGTGATTTCAAAAATTTTACAAATGGTACGAATTATTTGACTAATAAAGTTACTTCCTTGGTCAGTATGGAGTATTCTAGGACAACCTAAACGGGTGATAAACTGTTCTGCCAAGGCACAAGCTATCGTAACGGAATCTATTGTTTTGAATGGGATCGCGTCACAGTATTTTGACAAATTATCCTGGAAAGTTATTATATATTTGTTACCTCTTTCGGTAACAGGTAGGGGTCCCACGATATCCATTTGTACTTTCTCGAATGGTTTACTCGGCGCGTCAGCAATTTTCATCGACAGACGCGTTTTGTTTCGAACCAATTTGTATTTTTGGCAAACCTCTTGCTTCATGCCCTTCTAGTAGAAATCACCACGGATACGCCAATAAGTCTTCGAGGCACCATTATGACCCCCTACTGCTGATTCGTGGTATTCTTTGATTATACGAGCGCGGTTTTTCTCGCTAGGGGTACCTATTTCGCCCGAGCATATCCTAATCTGAATATGCGAGTCTTGAAACGTTTGTCTAATCACCTGTTCGACTGCTGGCCAGGATAATTGGTCCAATCCGTTTCCTTTCGCCATTACGTTTGCCCTTTTGATATCTCATGTCTCCATGGCACGCTTACTGGCTTCGAATGCTTCAGTAACAAATCGCAAGTATGGTTTTTCATCAAATTTCGTCTGTACTACGAGATTGAGTACATAACGGTCCTCAAAGGCAGAAACAATAGCCTGTTCGAGTTGCGGTCTCGTCGATTTTAATCCTTCCACGTCAACTAGCCCAAGATCCTTCAGCACTCGGTTGTTCGGTGTGGTCAAGATGCAATCGGCAGATATGAAATTGATGATATTTCCTTTCCCAATCGAAAGGGTATTTTTACTGTAAATTATACATGAATTGCCATCTACCAAGTACACAAGTGCCGTGAAAGTAAAACTTGTTACGACATCGTTAATTCGTCCATTACTATGATTGCTAGTTCTATTGAAGTCGCAATCTTCTTCGGGACTGACACATGGGTATTGCTTAGCCTTGGACTCCCCGTCCAGGTTATTGTCCCTCTTGGCTCCTTTTCCAGACACGATAAAGTCGGTATCGCCCCTCTCTCCCCACTCCGAGTTTGCGACGAACGTGGTGCCGTGGCTACTGTATCGGGGGTCCCTATCCAGCTTAAGGTGGTGTTCGATTCGACGCTGAGGTCCTCTGGATCGACACTCGCTTCGGGGAAAGCTCCCTCTCCACGAGGGCTTATGGCCCACCTTCCCTGCTACTTGACTCTACGGAGGGTTGATACCTCTCTCCCCTCGGCCTTGCGTAATCATGGTGATCGGGCGTCAGCGATAACAGGGTTCCCTGGCCTATCCCTCCAGCAGCTAGTGGCGAGTTTGGTACTCTGGCATAGCCGTAAGTAGATAAGATAAAAGAGTTCTGGGCCACAGCCTCCGAAGATCTGATCTGTAGATCATCCCTGGACCTCTGGACCAAAAACTTTGAATTTTTTTTTTTCTCCAACCTAACCTAACCTAACCTTTTTTTTTTTTTTTTTTTTTGGGCCGAAACTGTCGCCGAGTTGGTGTTCCTCGACCCGGGTGCAGGGTATCCGCCGTTAGGCATTTCATCCCGCACCCGGCGTTGGACAGCCAGCGGGGACTAAAGGTTAGGGAAGGTTAGGCCCGTCTACTTTTCTCAACTGGGCTTCGGACCAGCTATGGCAGTCGCCCCTGGTTGGGAGCCCCTCCCCATGGGAACGTGGGGTAGCACCCGTCCAGGGGATGTTAGTGTGGTTAGGTATAGTTGCCTATTCTTTCACTCTGTGTTCATTCATTCGTCCTTTCTCGTCATTCGTTCTTTCGTTCATTCTCGCTTTTGTTCGTTCGTTCGTTCTGTCTTTGTTCTTTTCTGCCCAACTCGGGTGTTTGTCTGTTTTGTTCCGCCTATGTTGGGGGGGGGGTTACCGTGAGGCGGCTCCTCTCTACGAGCGTGCTACTTGTTTGCCGTGAGGCGGCATGCTTTGTGTGTGTCGACTGTTTGCCGTGAGGCGGCGTACTTTGTGTGTGTCGTCAGTTTGCCGTGGGCGGCTTGCTCCCGTGTGTGTGTTTGTGTTTGTGTTGCCGTGCGGCGGCTTTGTCTTTCTCTCTGTTCTCTTCTCCTTTTTTTTTTTTTTTTTTTTTCCTCACCACCCTTCGGCTCTGTCTTCTGTTTCTTTCGTTGTGAGTATTTGGCTCACCACGTCATTGATCGCGTTCCATATCGTCTTGCTCCCTAGCATTTCTGCCGTCATGTTGTCTGGCGTTATCGGGTCGCCGTTTCGCGCAGCTAGCCTTCCCTATCTGTTTTCCTTCCATTTTTCACACGCGAAGATCGTGTGCTCGGCGTTGTCGGCTTCCGCGCAGTATTTACATGTTCCGTGGGGCCTTTTTTGGTACTTCGCCAGATATTCGTTGAAGGCCCCGTGCCCCGTTAGGGCCTGGGTCAGGTAATAGTTCACCTCGCCGTGCTTCCTGGTAGTCCACCTCTTGATATCTGGTATTAGACGTTTCGTCCATTGCCCCTTCGTCGTCGAGTCCCATCTTGCCTGCCACTTTTGTAGTGTCTCTTCCTCCGTTTCTTTTTTCATCTTGGTAATTGCCTTGTTGCGTTCCCTTGTGTTGGGGTAGTTCGTGCTTTTGATGTCTTTCATTTTTCGGTATTGATTTTCTCTTTCTCTAATCTTCAGGTCCATTGGGGGGGTTCCCGCGATCACTTCTGCTGCTGCCGTTGATACGGTCCTGTATGCGGAGATTATTCTTAGGGCACATATTCTCTGTACCTTTTCCACTCTGTCTCTGTTGATCCCTCTATTCATGGCGCTAGCCCATAGTGGTGCGCCGTAGAGGATTATACTTTCTGCCACTCTCGCCAGCAGCTTTCTCCGTGGGGTTTTCGGCCCCCCTATGTTGGGCATTAATCTTCCCAGGCTGCTACTTATTCCTAGCGCTTTGTCCGCCGTTCTTTTGACGTGGGATGTGTATGTGAGGTGCGCGTCGAGGGTGATTCCCAGGTACTGCATTTGTTTTGCATATTCGATGCTGTGTCCCTTCACGACCACCTTGGGGGTCTTATGGATGCCGCTCAGCCTTCGTGTGAAGACCACTGCTTCTGTTTTCTGCTCTGCGACCTGCAGGCCGGCTTCCTCGATCCACCGTACGACTCTCTCCGTCGCTATTTTGGCCTTTTGCCCTGCTATTCTGGGTGACTTGTCCGTCGCGATGATCGCAGTGTCGTCCGCGAAGCACACTATCTCTGTTTGTTCTGGTATGTCTAGGTCGAATATACTGTCGTACATGAGGTTCCACAGAGTCGGGCCCAGGACTGAGCCCTGCGGCACTCCCCTGCTCACTCTTTCCTCGACTTCGCCGTCCCTAGCTGTGTAGGTGATTGTCCTGTCGCTCAGATAGTCCGCGATCAGTATCCGGAGGTATTGTGGAACGCTTTTTTTCTCCAGCGCTTTGATTATGAGTGGCCAGCTGGCCGTGTTAAACGCGTTCTTTATGTCAAGACACACGCATATTGCCGCTCCGCCGTTCTTCGTTGCGTCGTTTATTCTTCCTGTGATGTGAGTGATAGCGTCCGTGGTGGAGGTAGATCTTCTAAAGCCGTACTGGCCTGGGCTCAGGCCGTTGCCACTGTTTGTCAGGTGGGTGACGATCCTCTCCACTATGACCTTTTCCAGGGTCTTCCCCATTGTGTTCAATAGGCATATCGGCCTATATTTCGTTGTTCCGTCCTGCCCCGGTTGTCCCTTGGGTATCAGGATTACCCTCCCCCTTTTCCATATCTCTGGGAACTTCATCTCCTTCAGGCACTTGTCTATCACCTGCTTCAGGGCCTCGGGTGTACCCTGTGTGGTGGCTTTTATCACCTCGTTTGTCAAGCCGTCCGGGCCTGGGGCTTTCCCCGTCTTCATTTTTTTGAGGGCTGCTCTGATCTCGGCCGTTGATGTCCTCATTTCGTTATCGTCCACCGCGGCGAGGGCTTCGGTCCTATCCTGCTGGGTGGGTGGCCGTAGTTCTTCCCCGGTGGGGAAGAGTTCTTCGATTATCTTTTCCGCGTCCTGCCGGAACTCTGGGCCTCCCTCCTTCGTGTTCAGTTTGCCCATTATGATTTTATATGGTTTGCCCCATGGGTCTTTATCCACCCCGTCGATGAGCTCTTGCCACGCCTTGCCCTTGCTTGCTTGGATCTCCTTTCTGAGTAGTCTTCTGGCTGTTTTGAGCTCCTGCTCCCTATTTTCCAGGTTTTGGCCCCTGCCGGGCTTTGCTCTTTCTCTTTGGAGTTTCCTCCTGGCTTTGTTGCATTCTGTTCTTGCCATCGCGACCTGTTGGTTCCACCAGTAGACTCGCTTCTTGTCGCCGCCTCCTGCTATCTTGAGTGCCCTGCGGCTCATAGCCTGGATTCTCTCCGTGATTTCCTGGGCCATTTGTTGTGCGTTGCCGTCCCTTAGCGGCTCCGAGTTCGCCGCCATTTCACTCAGTTTTTCCCCTCCTTTTTTACAGAATTTCCAGCGTAGGGTTGGTTGTCGTGTGGCGCGCGGTTGACTGTGGTTTGTACCGCTTCCGCTCCCTGCTTCGTAGGTGACATACATGTGGTCACTCAGAGTTTCTTCTTCGGAGGTCTTCCAGTTCGTGACCCTGTTTATAAAGTTGGCTGTCCCCAGCGTTATGTCGACGATTGATGTTCTGTCCCCTCTTCTAAAGGTGGGGGTTTTACCGCGGTTGGCGCAGTAGAGGTTGTTGGCCGCCATGGCTTCTTCCATCACCACGCCCCTTCGGTCCGTCCGGGCCGAGCCCCATGTCTTTGACCAGGCGTTCATATCTCCGGCAATGGCCACCGGGTGGCCTTTCCGGCCTGTCAGCTCCCTTGTTTTGACCGTGACTCTGTCAACGTATTGCTTGAATTCGGTCATGCTGCAGTTTGGTGATACGTAGCAGCTGATGATTCTCAGGTCATTCACCTGTGCCGCCACGAATCCTTTGCCCTTTCCCAGGGGTTTTGTCGCTGTGGATTTGCTCCTTACTGCTATCGCGGCTTTTCCGTCACTGCTGGTGAGCCATTTCGCGCCCGGCATTCTGGCTCTGGGGGCTTCGCTGATGATTGCTACATCCCAGTGGTTTTCCTCCATGTTCTTTGTAAGCAGGTCCAGCGCGGGCCTTGAGTTATTAAGGTTCACCTGTACTACTGTAAGGCTACCGTTGTTCACATTTGTTTGGATTATTTTTCTTATGTTTGCGTGTCTGTTCATTATCTCGGTTTAGTTTTGGGTGTCGTGCCTTGTGCTATTCCCTATCGGGGAGTCCGTAGGGAACTGCTGCTCATCCGGGGCGTATTCTATCTGCATTTCTTCTTGGGTTTGTTCTTTCTGTTCTTGTCGATCAAGTTGTTGTTGTGGTTGTTGTTTACTAGTTGTCCCGTTATCTGTGGGAATATCGTGTTCCTCAGGACTGCCTTCTTCCTCGGTAGGGGTTTTTGTCTTCGGTTTTATTTCCGTTCGTCTTCTTTGTTTACGACACTCCCATGCCGCGTGCCCGTTGCCCATGCAGTTGTCGCACTGACTTGGCGCCGCGAGGATCCTCGCCCTAGTCCACCCGATATTGATTTTTTCGGCCTTTACTAGGGCCTCTGCTACCCTTCTCGTGGTTCTTGCGATTATCACCTTCTCCTGCCATGGGTAGTTGAAAGTCCTCACCATTTCCGTCTGCTCTTGGTCCTCTTGGGTGCAGGGGATTTCCGCCGTTATTGCTGCCAGGACTTCCGCCCAGGTCACAAGGGCGTCCAGGCCTTTTATTTTTATTGTCGTTCTGTCGCCCAGAAGCCTGATGGCTGCGTCTTCGCCCATGAGAGTGGATATTTGTGTTCTCATGTTTATCGCTTCGGTTTCTTCCGCAAAGGTAATGATCAGGGAGCCGTTTTTTGATCTCCTGGTGCCTGTTATTGCCCCCGGGTTGAGCGGGGATATGTTAGTCTTTATCCTATGTAGGACTTGGTCATAGTCCTTCCCTGGTGCTTCTACCAGCAGGGCCGTTCCTCGTTTCCTCGGTTTCATGGTTGTCGCGGATGGTGTTGTGCCTTTTTCCCTCTGTGTTTCCGGAGTCTTTTTGGTTTCCTTTCGGGGGTCGGCCTTTCCCTTATCGCCGGTTTTTAGTGTCTCCGCATAGGTGATTTCTTTCACCTGTATGGGCTGGTTCCATTCTGGGGGGGTCTGTACCCCCACTGAGACCATTTTTTTATCGGATGTGTCCGTTATGGGGTCCGCCGGGTGGGCGTATCCCGCCGTGCCGTCTCTGTTTTCTCTCCTGGGGTGCCTTGCTCTTTCGTCCTTGGGGGCTCCTACTATTTCCTCCGATGTGCTCTGTTTATCGGCCGTTCGGCCTTGGTTTTCGTCGGTTGCGGTGTTCTGGAATTCTCTCTGCACGTGCCCTGGCTCCTTACATCTGTAGCACACCTTGGCCGTTCTTCTACAGTCCCTCGCTAGGTGATTGTCTTCTCCGCACTTGTAGCATTTGCTGTCTGTGACAAATTCCCTTATTGTGGCTCTACTCCACCCTATTATCACCTCGCCGTCGGTTACGAGGCTGCGAGCCGCTCTTTTTGAGACCTTGATGCAGGCCGACCGTGTTCCCCTGCTGGTTAGGTTTGTGAAGAGAATTTCTGCCCCTCCTTCCCCACTTTTTTCCTCGACTGCTCTTTTTATCTCGTCCGGGTCCGCTGTCCCGTCGATTCCCTGGACCATTATCTTTTGTTTTCTCAGGCCCATGTTCTCCGTGGTGTATCCTTCGTTCGTGAGACGGTCGAGAAGGGTGTTTGCACCCGCCTGATCCGATAATTCCACTATAGCGTCCTCCGTCATCTGGGCTTTCCTTAGGCGGTTGATACTCACATCATGCGTTCCGATTCTTTTTTTTAGGTCCGCCACGAGTTGGGGGTATGCCCTGCCCTCGGCTCTTATGATTATGGTCTGCCTGATTTTGATTGTTTCTGCCCTTTCCCTAGGTGCCTCGTTTTCCGGTGTCGTGTGTGTTGGTTGCGGTGTGCGGCCTACCCTTGGCTCTTGAGTTCCTTGTGTTGGGGTTTCGGTTCGTTTGCGGTCCTGTTCGGTTCCTTCCGTGCTGATTGTGTGTCGAGGTTCACTTGTCTTCTTGAGTTTGCAGGGCGCCTCTGGGAGAGACTCGCAGCTCGAGTCCCCCGTCTGGCCCTTCTTGCGTTTGGGTCTGGGGGGTTTCACCCGTATCCACCCTTCCCTTCTCTCTTCTTGCTCCTCCTCGGTGAGGTCTAGTGGTCGCCCGTCGCACCACCTATTCACCCATTTCTGACCTATATCTCTTAGAGCCTCCATTTTCTCTAGAATGTCACTGCTGAATCTCCAGCTTCCTGAGATCGCGTGCATAATTGCACCCACCCTGCTCGGCCAGTTGATTATTATGGTCTCCTCTTCCAGCTCATCTTCTGTTCCACCGTTGAGGGCGTTGAGTAGGTCGTCCCTTAGTTTTCTTATGTCTTCGTCCGCCTTCTCTTTGGTCTCCCTTTTTAAATTCCTGCTGGCCGAATATTCCTTCCGAATATCCGTGCATAGCTCTCTGAGTTTGTCGATGATGTGGTCTCGCGTCTCCCTTCGGACTCGTTCTTTGTCTTCAAATACGAGCTTCAGGGCCTCGTCGTCCTTCGTGATGTTTACGACTATTCCTGTGGTTGCCTCGTACACAGTTTCATCGTTACTCGACAGCATAATTGTGTTTGCGTCGGTTATGTCCATTGACATATCCATCTTCTCCTTTTTTATTCTGTAGCCTCCTTCTTTTCCGGTTTTTTGTGTGTTTTGCATATTGTTCCCACGAGAAGCTAGGGAGGTTTTACGGTCCACCTGGGCAGAGCCCCGCGTGCCCAGGTAAGGCAGTTGTGCTCCGGTGGGTTCGCCCGGCCCGCCGGGAGATCGCTTGCGACACTGCTCCCCCAGTGCCATGCAGGCATCGGCGCGGTGCTTTCCACCTTACCTTGGGGCTGATTGTCCACGGCGTCTTATTCGTCTCCATATTTTCAGGAGCTTATATGGACGCTGGCCAGGAGTTCGACTCTACTGGACCTTTCCCCTATCCGCAACCCGGGGGACGCGCTTGGTAGCCCCCAGCTGGGGCCCCAAGAACCTAACCTAATCTAACCTAACCTAACTTATTCTAAACAAATCTTTTTTTTTTTTGGGCCGAAACTGTCGCCGAGTTGGAGTTCCTCGACCCGGGTGCAAGGTATCCGCCGTTAGGCATTGCATCTCGCACCCGGCGTTGGACAGCCAGCGGGGACCAAGGTTAGAGAAGGTTAGGCCCGTCTACTTTTCTCAACTGGGCTTCGGACCAGCTATGGCAGTCGCCTCTGGTTGGGAGCCCCTCCCCATGGGAACGTGGGGTAGCACCCGTCCAAAGGATGTTAGTGCGGTTAGGTTTGTTGACCCTAGATTCTACGCTCATATCCCATTCATTCGTTCGTTCGTTCGTTCATTCATTCACGCGTCTCACATTCTTTCCGTCCTATTTGTTTCGCCCTATTGGCTTTGCGTTCCACCTTATAGTCTAGATAGTGTGTTTGTCCATCCTCGCATCGTTTCTCATTTGTTCTCGCTTTCATTCTCTTATTCTGTCGTGTGTGGCGTTGCGCTCTGGTCCTATTGACCTTGCTTTCACCCTATGTCCTCTTTCGTTTGTTGTGTTATGTGTTTAGTCCTATTGACCTTGCTTTTTAAGGTGCGTTCTTATTCCGTGTGTTGTGTCGTGTGCTCGTGGTCCTATTGTCCTTACTTTCTACCTATTGTGCCGCTTTCGCGTGGCGTGGTATGTGTTCGGTCCTATTGACCTTGCTTTCACCCTGTGTTCTATTTCGTTTGTTGTGTTATGTGTTCGGTCCTATTGACCTTGCTTTTCGTCGTGCGTTTTTATTCCGTGTGTTGTGTCGTGTGCTCTTGGTCCTATTGACCTTACTTTTTACCCATTGTGCCGCTTTCGCGTGGCGTGGTATGTGTTCGGTCCTATTGACCTTGCTTTCACCCTATGTCCTATTTCGTTTGTTGTGTCATGTGTTCGGTCCTATTGACCTTGCTTTTCGTCGTGCGTTTTGTTCCGTGTGTTGTGTCGTGTGCTCTTGGTCCTATTGACCTTACTTTCTACCTTTTGTGCCGCTTTCGCGTGGAGTGCTATGTGTTCGGTCCTATTGGCCTTGCTTTCTGTCTTGTGTTGTGTTGTGTTGTGTTGTTGGTCCTGTTGACCTTGCTTTCTACCCTGTGTTGCCGTGTCGTGCCTTGCTTTCGTCGCTTGCTTTTGCGTGTTTGTGGCGTTTGTGTGTGCGTGCGTTTGTGTGTGCCCTGACTCGCCCCGTCGCCCCTGTGTATCGCGTTGAGATGGTGTTATAGCGCGTTTTCGTCCTGGGTCTTTGTTTTGTGCCTTTCTCGTGTCACGTTCCCGTTGTGTGGTAGGTTCGTTTGTGGTGTGCTTTGCTGCCGCTTTGTCTCGCTGTCTTTAGGCGAGTTCTTTAACTCCGTTTCCTCAGTAGCCTCTGGCTCTGTCGGTCGCCTCTTTGTTTGTTATGATTGTCAGTACTCGCCCGGCAATGGTGTTCCAATTCTCGCGCGATTCTATCATCGCGCCTATGATATTGTCGGGTGTTATCTGTGGGCCATTCATGCCCCAGTTTTCTTTGCGGTGCTCCGCCCAGCTTACGCACTGAAAGATTGTGTGTTCAGCCGTGCCAATCTCCCCTTCGTTGCAGTATTCGCACATCGGAGTGCGGCGTCGTCCGTATTTGGCTAAGTACGCGCCGAATGTGCCATGTCCGGTGAGGGCCTGCGTTAGCGCATAGTTCACCTCACCGTGCTTTCTACCCAGCCACGCTGTCACGTTTGGGATCAGCCGTCTCGTCCATTGTCCTTTCTCCGAGTCCGTCCATGCCTTCTGCCATAGCTGCACCGTGCGAGCGCGGGCTTCTTTTTTTTGCTGTTTTCATCTCCGCTTGCGGTCCTCCTCGTTTTCGTGAGGGGTCTGTTCCCTGTATTCTTTCTCCCTGTGGTATAGCTCAGCCCTTTCCCGAGCAAGTAGGTAGAGCGGGGGGGTTCCGGCTACTACCTCTGCGGCGTCCGTCGAGACAGTCCGGTACGCACTGATTATTCGCAGGGCCCCTGCCCGCGACACCGTCTGTAGGTGGTTCCTGTGTTTTGCGGTGTTGATCACCTTCGCCCAGATCTGCGCTCCGTATAAAACTATTGATTGTCCTACTTGTGCATACAGCTTTCTTCTCTGTGGTTTCGGGCCGCCTATGTTCGGCATTAGTCGGCCAACTGTCTCCATGACCGCGTGCGCCTTGCTTGTGGCTGCTTTTAGGTGTTCCGTGTGCTTCAGGCGCGTGTCGAGCACGACTCCTAGGTACTTGATCGTGCTCCTGTAGTCGACGGGGTGGCCGAGTACTTTTACTCTCCTCGCGCCCGCGATTGATCTCTTGTTTGTAAAGATGGCTGCCTCGGTCTTTTCAGGCGCAACCTGGAGGTCCTGTTCTGTCACCCATTCCACTACTTTCTTGGTGGCAGCTGTCGCTCTGTCAGCGGCTGCGCAGGGTGTCGGTCCCGCCGCGAGGATTATGGTGTCATCCGCATAGCATACGGTCATGCTCTCTGGTGGCAGTTTCAGCGTGAGCGCTCCGTCGTACATCACGTCCCAGAGTAGTGGGCCCAGCACCGACCCCTGTGGCACCCCCCTATTGATCTCTCGCGTTATCTGGTAGTGCGCCGTTCGCAGAGTTATTTGTCGGTCGCACAGGTACTGGCTAATCAGCGCCGTGAGGTACGGTGGGGTGTCCACCCTGCGGAGCGCGGCCAGGATCTGCGTCCATCCGGCCGTGTTAAAGGCATTCTTGATGTCCAGGCATACCGCAGCTGTGTGTCGCTTTTTGAGTAGTTGTGCCGATATCGCCTCCGTGACGGTCTTAAGTGCATCTACCGTCGACTTGCCTTTCACAAAGCCGTATTGCGACTTGCTAATGCCTCCTGCTGTGTCCAGGTGGGCTTGCAGTCTGCTGACGATTATCTTCTCGTATACCTTGCCCATTGTGTCCAGTAGGCATAATGGTCGGTATTTTTGTCTCTTCGTCCGTGGTTTTCGGAGGTTTCGGTATGAGTACCAGTCTAGCTGTCTTCCAGTCAGTTGGAAACACCAGGTGCGCCATTAGCTTCGTATAAAGTTCGGTCAGTAGTTGTGGGCGGATGGTGTGCGTCACCTTCAGAACTTCCGCTTGTATTCCGTGTGGGCCTGGCGCTTTCCCGGTCTTACTCGTTCTGAGTGCCGCTGCGACTTCGTGCTGTGTTACCGTCAGGTGTTCTGTCCCCGTTTCCTCCGCGAATCTGCTGGTTTTTGCGTCTCCAAGCCTCGGGGGGGTTTCTCCTGCGGGTGGGAATAGCTCCTGTATAACGTGCTGCGCGTCTTCTTTGTATGCTGGGGTGGTGGGGCCACCTCTGCCCAGGCGGTTCGTTATGATTTTGTATGCTTACCCCCAGGGGTCAGCTTCGGTCTCTTCCAGCAGCTTCTTCCAGGCGGCCTCCTTGCTCCTGATATCCAGCTTGAGTGTCTTCCGGGCAGTTCGTAGCTGTTCAGACAGCCTTTTTAGCTCTAGTGTGGGGCGTCTTTTTCGTCTTGCGCGTTTCAGCAGCCTGCGTGAGGCTATGCACGCTTTCCGGGCGCTCTGGATGTCGTCGTTCCACCAGTACTTTGGGTGCTTGCCTCGGCCTTGTTTCCTACGTGGCGCGCTCGCATCGAGGGCCCTTGTTATTAGCTCCATGGTTTTCCGCAGGGCTTCTGCGGGAGATGATTCCACCATTTCCATTCCAGCCTCTGGGTTTTCCAGTGCTGTCTTGAACTTGGCCTTGTTCCACTTCTTCAGGTTCCAGGAGTTCTCGAGCTGGCTTCTCTCTTCGGACTCGGGTTCTTGGTGCTCCGGGGAGGTGATTATGAAGCTTATCCGACTGTGGTCACTCAGGGTTTCATGGTCTAGTACTCGCCATTCTCGGATTCTTCTGGCAGCTGGCGCTGCCGCCAGGGTGACGTCTATGATTGACGTCGCCTCCCCTCTGCGGAAGGTCGGTGTCCGACCCCTGTTCATGCAGACCCAATCCAGGTGATTGAGGGTTCCACTCACAACTCTGCCCCTGCTGTTCTCTTGTGTGCATCCCCACGCGTGGGACCACGCGTTCAGGTCCCCGGCAATGATCATGTCGACGCCTTCTGTTTCCCCGACAGTAGTGACTGCGTCAATGAGGTCGTCCCAGTATCTTTCGAATTCTTCGGCAGTCTTGTTTGGGGAGAAGTACACTCCCGCGATTCCTATGTTTGTGCCGAGCTTCGCTATGACATACCCTCGCCCTAGCTTTGGTACTTTGAACTGGAGGTCTCGGTTGAGAACGACCAGTGCCACTTTTGTGTCGTGGCTGACCGCTTTTCTTCCACTTGCTTTCGTTCCCGGAGGTATTTCGGATAGGACCAGCAGGTCCACATTGCCGTTCCCCGCGTCCTCTTCGAGCACGTCTCTGGCCTGGTGGCAGTTGTTCAGATTCGCCTGCCATATCTTTATGTTACTGGTGCGCGCCATTGGTTGTGTGTTGGCTTTGGTTATTGAGACCGGTTTTTTGGCCGGTGCTGCTTTCCCCTTGCTCGTTAATCGAGGCAGTCCGCTGTGCAGGACTTGTCTCCATGTCTTCGACTCTCGTACTGCATCCTACTGGGGTCGGTCCCGCCTCGTTGCCTTCTTCTTCGTGGTCCTGTGGCGCTGTCGGCCTGTCCTTCTCTTTTGTGTTGTCCATTCGCGTTTTTGTCGCTGCGGGGGTCCGTGCTGGGTTGCGGCACTCCCTCGCTCTGTGTCCCATTCTGCTGCATCTGTCGCAGATCGTGGCGGTATTCTCCGAGCCTGCGATCACTCTGACCCTTGTCCATCCAACTCTTAGTGTCTCGCCCTGGGTGAGTAGTCGCGCTATGCGGCGCGGTAATTTCACGATGGCCGCTTTCTCCTCCCAGGGGTAGGAGAATAGTCTGATGATCTGCGTTTGTTCCTGTTCCGCTGCTGTGGTTGGTATTTCTTGCCAGATTGCCTCTTCTACGTCTCTTTTTTCGACCAGCGCGTCCATGCCGCGGAGCTTGATGGTGGCCCGGTCGCCCAGTGTCCTGATCATGTATTCTCCTTCCATTGCTGTCCGGAGGCGTTCCGCCATCTTTTGTGCGTCTCCGCTGTCATTCGGATGTACGAGGGCCATTCCTGCTCTCGTCATACGTACGGTCCTGATTCTGACTGTGTCCTCCGGGGACATCTTCTAACCAAACCTAACCCAGCCTATCTAGAACCTAACCCAGCCATGTAAGAGAGAAAGAGAGAGAGAGAGAGAGAGAGAATGACATAGAGTACAGCAGAGCAGTGCAGAGTAGAGTGAGAAAAGGGGAGGTCGGGTGAATAATAAGATATTGATGATCCATTCATTTATTATTATTTATTTTTCAAATCCCCTCATCCTGAGGAGTTAGTGGTTGCGGTATGCACTTGCCGCACCTGATGTGTGCACCGTCGTCGTTGGTTGTCGAGTGGCATACCGATTTGCCGGAGCTGCGGTCGATCCAGTCGGGTACCCATTCTCATCGTTAGTGAAATTTTCGAACTGTAAATTTTTCGCGAGGTCTATTGAACTGTGAATTTTTTCTACCTTTGCAGCGGTGAGTGCATATAATTATATTTAAGTAAAATATTGTCGCCAGTCTGAAAAATGCCTGTCTGGACACGTTCAAAGTGAATGCCTGACCTAATTAACACTAATGACCTTTGACGTCGTTAGTGAAATTTTCGAACGGTAAAATTTTTCGCGAGACTTATTGAACTGTGAATATTTCTGTCTTCGCAACGGTAGATGCACATAATTATATCCAAGTCAAAATATTGTCGTTAGTGTAAGAATTCCTGTCTCAACGTGTTCAAAGTGAATGCTTGGACTAGTTAACACTAATGACCATAGGTAGCAAATTTTCAATACTTTTCCACATTAGGAATTTTCTGATCTTATCGCGGTGAAAGTACATAATTGAACCAAGGTTGAGGCATCGCTCGAAATTTCGGGGAATCAATCAGTGTGCGTTCAACTGTCATTCAAACCATACGCAAAATTTCCGCTATGGAGCTCATCGTTGATGTACAAGGATTCGGTACATTTAGTGATAAATTTGTGGTGAAAGAACTGGCTGCAATGAGTACTCGTGCATCGGAGGAACACCAACTCAGCCTAACACGCATTCTCTTTAAACCACCCTGCTCACAGATGATCCTACCGTGGGCATTCAGAAGTCAAAATCTCTGGTTGACGAGAAATTATCACGGAATACCATGGAATGTTGGGGAAACACCGTACAGGGATATGGAAGGAATTGTAATAGGAATTGTGACGGATGCATGTCGCATCTATGTAAAGGGACGCGAGAAGAAACAGTGGCTCGAAAAAATCATCAATAATTGTTCAAAATCGGTGATTGATTTAGCAGAATTGGGCTGCCCAAACTTTCGAATGCTACGATGTGAGTCGAGAGTGATTCACTGGTATGGTGATTGTCATGGGGGTGTACCGGGATACCGTTGCGCTTCCGAAAATGTTCAACGGTTAACTAGTTGATATTTGGAGAGTGGGGCGGCTAATGCATATAAACCCCCGAGTTTCGTTCAACCTCACACACATCTTGACTCGACACCGAGCCCCTCAACATCAATACCATTAACAAGCTGACTTTGCAAAGTTCTGCAGCAGAGTTGGAAGACATCGATTTGGAGAGAGAAAAAAGGTAACAATAATATTTTTCAATCATCTAAATTATTATTGGTAATTTTTATATATATATTGATAATAAAGTGCCGATTCGATAAATTATTATTATTTTTTTCATTCAGAAAGGGAAAACAATGGACTTCACAAAACTCAATAATGCCGCGCGCATGGAGGACCTCCCGATGAAAAAGATGTCAGAACTTGAAGTCGGCGAGAAGTACGATATCACGGGGATCAAGATGGTGAAAACGAAATTCGGTGTGGGAACCGTTGTAATGATTGCCAATGAATTCGCCATATTTCTGCCCGGACGCATCGTTAAGTTTCTGGAGGAAAATCCAGAGCAGTTGAGTCAAATGGTTGACGCCGTGCAGGAGAACCGTCTCCAAATACTTTACCATGGTGGTCGATATAACACATGTGAATTCAGTTGTAAAACGTGATGGAAGGAGGTGTTGACTACAAATAAAAAAACTAATAAGAAATATATTGAATACATTTATTTATCCTTATGCATACTATTTTACATATTATTCATGTATTCTTAAAATGATACCAATTTCTTCACTGTACCGCTAATGGGATTGTACTCAATAACACGATCGTGTATAATCATACAATAGGCTGAAGTGTTTACCGGAAAGCTATCGTTAGTTTCAAATTCCAAACGAATATCCACAGGTCCGTTTTTCAACGATTCATTCTGTTTCGAGCAATCTATAACAACGAGGGGGGGCCTTGGTCAAGAATCCATTCTTTGACAGCAAGGGTTCGGGCTCCTTGTCATAGTATGATGATTGAAAGTTTGTGTACATATCGTAGAGAATAGTATATTGATTGTTGGCAATATCAAGATTCAGGTTTCCATAGGGATAGCATTGTGAGTTGAGGAAGAGTTTCACATCCCTGATCATGCAATGATCAAATTCACTAGCGTTCTTCTTTGCATCATTCCGGCGAGCGGTTTGGAATCCCAGTATGACGTGTCTTGGCTTCTCCAGCTGTGTCGACGTCTTGACAACCCATACGTGTCTCGTTGTCTGCGGTAGCAATGGATACTCGTACATTCCCCAAGAGCGAAAACTCATGGATATGGTTGGATCCGTGGCGATGTAACTTAGCAGCTTGATCTTTGCATTATCAGCCAGTTTAACATACGGTAATAACCATTCAATTTTCTCGAGGGAAATTTTAACTTTCTCCTGCACGGATGATTGAATTATGGCGTTCAGATCGGTGTTTGAGCGAGTTAGAATCAACTCATGTTTAGCGTTAGCGACGATTCTGTTATAATCTTTGGCAAATCCGAGCAGGAAATTCAACGATATGACAACGTCAAAGTATCTGTTGGTATTATTCAATTTAGCATCGTTAGTCAGCCAGCCAGTGTTCTCCAGAAGATGTTGCTGTCCGGGGGTTAATGATAGGTATCCCTTCATAACACTCACGATTCCGACATTCGTATTTTGATCAATCACATAGCCATTCAACTCATAACGCAAGCCACCAAACAGATGGCATATGGCCATGTTGACCAAGTTCGTGGTTGCAGCTACGTTGGTATTATCATCCTTTGTAAGCCGTCCGTATATATGAAGCGAACTTTTGCTGGGTAAGACACACAAGTCTTGATTCTGAACAGTGATTCGAATTTCATCGTTATTCTTGAAGGATGATGATGCAAACGGTTGATGTGCATGTATCTCACAGTGAGCGATTGACTCATCAAACGCTATGGGGTCTTGTATTTTTATTATTTTCGCCATGGTATTATGCACAAAATACAGCGAATTTTTATTCTCCAAAATTTCCACGAAGTCGAAGACCTAGGCTCTGAAGAAACTGAGCGTTCAGACGTGTCACTCGAATCAGAGGTGCTTGGAGACTGATTGCGTTTGGCCATACTATCTCACTTTTATAGCCTCTACCGGAATTTTTCGTTTCAAATACAATCCCCATTACTTTACAGATTTAGCATGTAATCGTATCGTTATCGTCTCACCGCGGAAATTAATCAATTCACCATTCTGATCGACTATTCTCAATTGTATATGATGTATTGATGGAACGGCGATCGGCAGGTAAATGACGTTGGTGGGTGTTTCAACGATCTTATATCCGGGTGGAACAGTTGGAAAAAATTCATGAATCGTATGCACCCGACGATCGTTTATATATGCGCCCATAGTTATATCACACTCGACTCGTATGGCATTGACTTTGAGTATGGCCACGGGTAATTCAGACTTATGAAAAATACCGCTCGCAAGACGATTCGGTTTAAATCCAAGCAATCGGCCGATAGAATCATGAGGCTTAAAGTCCACTATTTGATTGCACTCAATTTCACTATGCAACTCGTTGTTATTAGCTTTTAGATCAATTTTGATATCGTCGGGCAGTATCTTCTTCAAATACGGGTATTGTGAAAATTTTCTGTTCGCCCGAATCCATATCACCGCCTCTCCGTCTGACTATGTGAAGTTTATTACAACCCTCGTCAATATTAGGGATTGAATTGAATGTTAAGAGTTCCACGAGTCCGAGAACATAGTCTTTCGTCGGCGATAGCTCGATTGGCGGAAAATATTGAGCCTCCAGCACGGAGGATGTCCCCGATAGCGTTAACGTGAACGAGTCAGACATGACTGATGCCACACTTTTACATCTTCTTCATTTTATAGTTGATTCGCTGAGAAATTTGAGGCACAAGTGTCCACAAATCACTGTGTTATATTCCTGATATCTCCTATGATTGTATTTCACGCTACCTACACCAAGATATTCCATAAGATCTTGAGGAGGTTGTAAATCACCAAAACTGTCAAAGTAAATGACATCATCGTCATTTTTTCTATACGCTACCCAATGTGTATCTCGCCCATTTTTATCATCAAGATTAATAATTGCACACTCGCGCTTTCTCGGGCCTGAATGAGGCAGATCATTTCGCATGAAAACATCGCGAAAATATGGGATTTTCATAGCTTTGGCATATTTCTGTAAATCGATGTTGGTGAGAGCTCGGTGTGGTAGCTTAATCAGTTTTTTGCAGGCGTCAAATACAACCCCATACCCTTCTTGTGCGGTTTCAGGTATAGTCCTTTTCCCAACGCGATCGACTCCATTGTCGCATTATGACGTTTAGCCTCTTGGAATTGATGCTTATTAGCGCGAGCCTCATTAACCACTTTTGCTATACCTGCAGCACCGCCAGCCAGAGCCCCAGTGGCGCTGAGGGCGGACAAAATTGGGATAAGAAATGGTAGGAAACCGCCGATTTTCTTGGGGATTGGTAAACCACGCGGTACTCGTACTTTCCCATGAGTTGTCACCGCCGTACGAGCACCGACCAGCGCCGATTCGATGGATCTTTGTCCACGCTTCATTGATTTCTTTGCCCCGCGAATAATTGAATTGAAGGTCGTTGTCTTCTTCTTCTTCTTCTCACTCATCTTTTTCACGCCACTTTTCGATTCCAACCCCATACCGAGTTTTGATTTGGTCTTCATGATGTTGGTAACTCCCCAGGCTACAGCTTTTTCAGCCACACCTGCGTCTTTGGCTAGAACTCGACGCCAAGCCTTCTCGGCGAGCACTTCATCTGCCTCGTTGCGTGCTGTGATATTTTCTCGATTCTTCGAGTATGCAATATCGTGTTCCCTGCAGGCAGCGTCTAGAGGATTGATTCCCGAATCACCGCGAGCTAACCTCTTTGCAAATTTTGTTCCAGGTCCACAATACTGATATCCAGGTACATGCAACTCAACCGGGAGATTATTGATGACTTTGTTTATGAAACCTCTTCCGCATTTCCTACTTGTGCGATCATCCATAGCCGAATAACAACTGACTCGAATTCAATAAAAGCGTGTATTTTATAGATAAATATATTAGTTTGCTTTGGAGCGTTAAACGTGCATCATGAAATTTCGCGATCAAACGACGAAACTACCCGTGGGGAATTTTGATAACTTGGTTGAGGAGAAGAAAAAGAAGGGGAAACGTCATGGAAAATTACTACCGAATAGTGTGAGAGCCGTTTTCTGCGGGCCATCCAATTGTGGAAAAACTAATGCACTACTCACACTCATTACCCACGATAATGGGCTGAGATTTGAAAATGTTTATGTCTATTCGAAATCACTCATTCAACCAAAATATGAGTTTTTGCGAAAGTTACTGGAACCCGTGAAGGGTGTGGGTTATTTCCCATTTGGTGAGCATGAGGAAGTTGTGAAGCCGGAGGATGCGCGTCCCAATTCAATTATGATCTTCGATGATGTGGCATGCGAGAAGCAGGATAATATTCGTGCATATTTCTGCATGGGGAGACACAGAGATGTGGACAGCTTTTATCTTTGTCAAACATATGCACGTATCCCAAAACATCTTGTGCGAGACAATGCAAACTTATTGGTACTTTTTCGTCAAAATGAAATGAATTTGAAACACATATACGATGATCATGTAAACACCGACATGACATATCAACGATTTAAGGATTTGTGTTCGGCATGTTGGAATGATGGCAAATATAGCTTTATCGTCATCGACAAAGACTGTGAAATCGACGATGGGCGGTACAGGAAAGGTTTCGATTGCTTCATAGACATAAATTAAAAATGATTCGCTAAATTTACACAGTCACGCTATACACACCAAAGCGTTAACATGGACGGTGACAAGATTCGTAGACACAACGATGTGTTGAATGAAATAGCAAAGGCTAGCGATGCGATTAGACGCAAACATAAACAGATAAAGTTGAACAGAGATACTAGCGAGGTGGTTATGGGTGAAATGTTCAAGCCCATAGTAACACCATTGCGAGAATTGGTGGATACTTCAAAGCAACAGCAGCAGCAGCAGAAGACGATGCAGAAAAAGCAGATAAAACAGGAGATAAAGCAGGAAATAAAGCAGGAAATGAAGCAGGAGGCAAAGATGGAGCCATCAGATGTTTCCATGGAATTTGACGATCGTATGAATGATGATGATGATGATGATGATGTTCATGCTGCGGATGATGATGATGATGATGAGGACAATAGCGATGATACAGTTGTACCTGGCGACTTCCCCGCTGCTACAAGTACACCTAAACGAAAAGTGGACGATAAACTGGCTCACTATCTGGAGATGTTTACCACATTGGCTGGGCGGAAGAACTTGGATGAGAAATATGGTGTTCGAAAGTTGTTGCATGGAATGATGATTGGTGATTCACACATCAATTTTCACAATGATTTGATATACGTGGGCGACAAGACCTATGAAAGCACGCCGGGATTGCTCGAACTATTATTCAAAAAGTCACCAAATCCGGCTATCGTGAAAGTGGATGATAGGAGAAACTATGTTAAAATTCTAAAGAGAACGAACGCTGATCGAAAATATTACCAAGCCAACAGAAGCCCGCGTGAAGATATCAAAAGTGCCAAGTACAGGGATTTCATAGGCCCACACATTCACGCATCCACACAGAAGAAGAAAACTGAGGGAAAAAAATCAGGCGGTCGTTTACCCGACTATAAGATTGCACGAAAAGAGGGACAGAGGTTGGATTATGTATACTGGGATGATCCTAATGAACTTATTGATCGCCTTCGGCTACTTATGGCACCCCAAGCAGCTGGTAATACCAGTCATTCCAATGAAATATCAGCCATTATTGAAGAGTTACGTGAAGCCGGAATCATTTATTAACACAGAATCAACAACGAAAATTTTCATTTGAGTATCGAGCGTTGAACGATGAGCATAGACGTCTTTGGCAGGCAGTTGGTGAAAGGAGGAGGAGGAGGTGCTCGCGGTCCTCCTGGTATTGGATTTAAACTTACCCCAGACGATAATTATGATATAGACAACAAACGGTTGTGTAATATTGCGGATCCACAACAGCCAACCGATGCTATTTTCCTGAAAGCGTTTGAAATCAAATATAATGCACTCGAGCTAAAACTCACCTCTCTGGAGCAGAGAATGATTATAAAACAACGCAGTGATATCAATGCACTTGAAACTAAACTCTTTACTCTAAATGCAAACATTAATACCATTCAAACCGACCTCGCTGCTCAGAAGAGAAAAATCATTCAAAATAGAAAGCTGCAAGATGCGATATATGAGGACATTTATAATTTCGCTGCTCACACGTCACAGTTTGTGAAATATCTGGATAGTAGATTGTCAAAGGTTGAAACCGCATCCCTCGAATCACACATCGTGAGAGGTATAGATGCGGATCGAACGCTGCTCCTGTCCGTGCATACTCGATTCCTCAACCAATTGACCTCGAGAGTGCGGAGAAAGGACTAACCGCTTATAAAACACCAGCGTGAAGATGACAAACTTATTCATGACGAGATCTTCGCCGAGTGAGAGCATTATACAGAAAACATAGAGTTTGAACCATGACTGCAATAAATACATCAGAAAGCAGCTACAAGCATGGGGGCATGAAGGAGGTGATAGCAAGTGAACTTCATAGATCTGCTCGCCGTAATTATACTCGACGCTATGTTGACATACGTGGATTGGATGAGACCTGGCAAGCTGATCTTGTCGATATGTCAGCCTACGCATCCGTCAATAATGGTTATAAATTCCTGCTCACGGTTATCGATATATTTTCAAAGTTTTCATGGGGTGTACCCATCAAGAGCAAAAGTGGTAGAGATGTAATGGTTGCCATCAGATCGGTGTTAACCCGCGGTCGCGTACCGAAACATCTACACGTCGATCAAGGCAAAGAATTCTATAACAGCGAATTCAAAACTCTTATGAAACATTATGGGATAAACATGTACTCCACCTTTAGCATCTTGAAGGCATCGATATGCGAACGTTTTAATCGAACATTGAAAAATAAAATGTGGAAGCAATTCACTCTGCGGGGCTCTCACAAGTGGATCGATATTCTATCGGAATTGGTTGAATCATATAACAACACTAAACATCGTACGATTGGAATGAAACCGAAAAATGTTACGACTAGCAATGAAAAACAGATATATCGAAGTGTGTACAAACCGCGTCAGATCAAAAGAAGCAAACGAAAGTGAAAATTCAAAGTTGGCGATAAGGTTCGAATTAGCAAGTATAAAAATGTTTTCGAAAAAGGCTACACACCGAATTGGACAACTGAGATATTCACCGTTACCGAAGTGAAAAATACCAATCCACCAACATACAAACTCACCGACTACCTGAAGCAGCCAATCGAGGGTGGCTTCTATGAAGAGGAGCTCAACAAAGTTCGCTACCCCGATGGCTATCTTGTGGAAAAAGTGTTGCGTAAACGTGGAGATAGACTGTATGTAAAATGGTTGGGTTTTGACAGTTCACACAATAGTTGGATAAGTGAAACAGACATGTAAAATTGAAATATATTTATTATCAATAAAATAAAATTTATATTTATGTCATTGTTGTTGTTGATTCATTTATATTTACAAATAATCATATAAACGTTTAAATACATAAAATAATAACATATTTACATTATTTTATTTACACATTTCTTTTCAAAAAATTTAAAAAAAAAAATTTATTCATCATCATATTTACATTTTCTTTTATTATACACATATATTTACAAATAATCATATGAATTTCAATCAGACATTGGAAAAAAATAAGAACACTTTTGTTTTTACTATTACTACCAATAACATATTTACATTATTTTTTCCCTCAAATAATTTCGGAAAAAATATATATTCATCATATTCACATTTTATTTACATATATATTTACAAATAATAATCATAAAAATGCTAACCATGCATTCAAAATCAATCAATAATATATATTTACACTTCGGTTTTTCCGACAAATAATCTTACAAACTATCGATAAAACCCCAAGGAAGGGTATCGGTTTGACCAGGTATTAAGTTCCGCTTATCATCACGCCAGCTTAGCGCTAATTTATTTTGCATGATGGTGCTAACGATATGTTGCCTACTCCTAATCAGACATTGAGGCTTAGCCAAATTCTTATACTCAATCAGACACCGCTTATAATCGTCAAACGTGATGGTTTTTAATGTAGACCCCTTTACACCCTTGGCGCGTTTTTTATCATCCTCACCCATAGTTTTGAATGAATAAAGTTTGGCGCGTAACCCGATAAACTCGGTCATGATTTTTCCGTTATTTTCATCTTTCATTAGACCAAGGCGTTTTTTATTCATCAGCGGGATACCGTAGACATTGTCCAGCGGGTAGTCCGAAGTATCAAACATCGCGTTAACATCACGTTTGACGATATCATAGATGTTAGGCACACTAAATTGATAAATAAGACTATCGGTGTCTGTGTACAATAGCTTGGCTTGGTTATTAGCGAAGTTAGCCTTAATGTAATTATAATGAAACTTATAGATATAGATTTTCGAGAGATCAAGAATCGCTGCACCGATATATATTGGTTTATTGAAATTTACTTGAACGCGATTCAATTCAATAATTACCATGTCCCCATCAAATACACTGCAGCTATGGAAGTTTGGTTGTGCGATCAGAGCTCTCGCGCCACCCCTACCACCCCATTTCGTTATTAATTTCACCTCCTTATGCTTTCGCACATTCTCCATGGTCTTGCCGAATACCGCATTGTTCATGAGCTTGTAGAAGTTTTTCTCAAACTCATTCTTTGACTGCTTTCGCATGTCAGTGTTCAAGTCGATATACGATTTCAACCATGGAGATTGTGCGAATTTTAAGGCTCGGTGCACCTTAACCAACCGCATACCTAAATTCAAGCATTGCTGCAAATTTCGGTAATGCAGTACATATTTTTTCTTCGGTAAAAGTGTCGTTGCCAGCTTTGCAATCTTCCTGCAGGTGGAATAAAATGCTCGGGACAGAGTGGCAGATCTTTATGGTGCTCGTGGAGCTCTGTCGGATATTCCAAATCAACCTCGAGAATATATCCAATTGGTGAATCATCGCGCAGGGACATCACATCAATAGAGGTGTGTTCCCACTCGAATGATCCACTGGGTAAATTCTCGCTCATAGCCGCACCGTACAGATTATTTACATCGAAATACATTAAATAGGATTCCGCTTTACTTGGATCGAAATCAGCGCCCATGAATCGATTATTTGCTTTTGCATACCGATTGGAGCACTGTGCTACACCGCCTCGAATACTTTTTTCGATAAATAATAACATTTCGGGGTCATCCAAAATTTGCAGACTCACTTTGGTGTGTTTTAACATTGCATCGAAAGCAAGCCCCGGTGCGGTGTAGTAGTGAAGTGGATCCAAATGATATGTTTTAAAGCAACTATCTCTAAAATTTTGGAATATATCAGCCAATAAGAGTACATCCGTTTTTAAATATAAATCTGAATACCCCCCCAATGTACGTAAGTTAAATTTAGTCCATACTTTCTTCGCATGCTCATAATCCGCATCACTAATTCTCGAATCGTTGAGTTTAGAATAAAAATCTCTCTTATTAGGCAGATTTACCCCATCAAGTTTTTCCCACGAATCAATGTATTCATACGGAAAAACACCTTTACGCGTCATCAGTTGAAATTCTTCCAAATTTTCGTAATATTTGCCGGTTATCTTTTTATCCGCATTGTCAATATATGAAGCTAATTTTTCCAACCCGCTAGCCATAAAGCGAAACGAGTCTATGAACCTCAAATGCATATCACTGTTACCAACCCTCTTGGTGAATGATATGTACTTCTCCTTATTGATTGGCAGCAGTGTGATATCGCCCGGAAAAGTTGTAGCCAGAGATTTAATCAAAAAATGTGAATCATAGCCCGACAAATTATGGAATTCAACCGGAATGGTGTGTTTCTCACTAAAATTTATGTTACACCGATTGTGAGCAGCTCCGCGATATTTACCGGTGAAATGGCAGTGATCGTGACATTTTTTCTCATCTGCCTCAAATGGTTTTTCACAGATATGACAATTTTTCGCGCGCATGTGTCGATCGCGTTACATTTGATTTAAATTTTCCATCGGGATTACATTTTTTATGCGTGATTCTACTTTCTCCGATAAATCGCGAAGCTGCGCGTTGAACCATTCGATACAGTCAGACCCGCGGTGGTCTTTATACTCGGATAAATTGTCATCGTATGAGCAATGTACATAAAACGCCACACTGTGCGGAATATGCACTTGAGATTTATTTCTCGCCGGTTTTAATATACATTCAAGATCCGCGTACACGACAAACGGCACGGTGCCTTTATTATGAAAATTTGAAAATTCTAAATCCTTTTTTTCTGGAAACATCATTCGAACTTTATTTAAATTTACACAATCTAGTCTATGATTTTCATAGGCGCTTTGCATCGCAAAGTGGCACAAACATCTATCGCACAACAATTGCTCGCCGTTATGATCCGACAGCTGTTTGCTAACCAAACGCGAAAGATTCCTGATCCAAGTAAAGTGGAAATTTGGTTTGACAACATTTAAGTCACCATCATGCTCCATAATATTAGAATTAGATTCGATCATAAGCAAATGAATCGTATCATTGTTTAAACTGTTTAAATTTTTACTAAGATAAAGCGGAACTATTACACTATTTTTAGACTTTGCATGGTGTGAAAAAGTTTCGGATTCAATACCGTATACATTGATTCTAAGATTGTTTAATTTTTCAAATTTCTCCACACCATGCAGAGTCATAGGAAAACTTATACCTGTACAATTCAGCTCATTTATATACGGCTTGTAGTTTGAGGTCCTATATACGTGATGCGTGGCCGGGTGGCGAGCAGCCGTAACAGCCCATAGAAAACAGCGATCATCGTCGTTCTTCACGTTCACCACCGCTTTCTTCAGCTGAATATCCCTCGGTAGCATGGTGAATGTAGAAAGTCCACCACGAAGAGGTTCGTAGCGGTTGATGTTGATCACGGCATTGATTATCTCAACCATGCTCCATCCGGAATCTCGTTGTTCAAAGTCCTCCACCTTGGTTAGCAGAATCCCAGCAATATTGTCCCCGAACCAGCTATTCAGATCCGTTGATGGGAGAATAGGCATATTGCGTGTATTGAAATACTTCATTTCCACACAGACGTCATCGTTTTTCACATTTTCAAACTTGCACGATAATACCACATTTACTTTGATGTTCCCGTCGGTATGTAGTATATTTTTCAAATGTTCAGTTACCACAACCCCAACATCAAGTGAAAATCCACCCAAGTCCGTATGTTTAAGATTTGTGACAACGCCTGTGCGAATTCGACTACCAAATACACTATTCAACTCACTCCATCGAACACGATCATCGATATTATTCACTGCAATATCACCCGCGCCAACAACAACCGCTCGTGTTTGATATTGTTGAAATTTTACACACCAAGATTGAATTTGTGTTGTAATTTGGAAGTGGGTATGAGAGTGAATAACGTACGACTGTGTTCGAGAATTCGTTTTCTTTATTGAATGTTGATTCGTATATAAAGGTAATGATAAAAAGGAAAAGCAAGAATAGGCGCCTTTTCTCGTTATGTTTACGCAAGTTATTTTGTTAATATTCAGCCTTCAACTTAAACTTTGAATTCACGACGGATTCTCTTACAGACTTTTATTTCTCGTTTCACATTCTTCTCTGACTGACTGACGAACGACGAACTCTCTTTTGTTTGTACTGCGCATGTCCCTGCACGCTACGGATACTCTAGGCTTAAGGCGTACTCACATCTGCTCTTTATAGATCTGGTTTACATGAAAGTAATTAATCTTAACACTCCTCCTTAATTACTTTACCTCGCAACTGTTTGAAGATTGTACATGACAAAGGTTTTGTTAAGATATCGGCTAACTGTTCGGCGCTCTTCACATGTTTTAACGTAATAGTAAATTCCAAATGTTCTTGTATAAATTTCCGCGAAATATCGATATGTTTCTTTCCTTTAGTGATTTTCCCCTCGTGAGTATTTTGTAACATACAAATAGCTGATCTGTTATCGACGTACAATTGTGTAGGTTGACTCAAGTTTGGAAAGCCTAACTCACTACCTAAACGTCTTATCCAACAAATATCGTCGATAGATGATACTGCTGCTCGATATTCAGCTTCAGCTGTCGAATTTGCTACATGACGTTGCTTTTGTGTATACCATACAATGGGACCTCCCCTCAAAATAAGTACACCACTCGTGGACTGACCAGTCACCGAATCTCCTCCGTAATCGGAGTCAGTGTAAGCTATGACGTTATCGTCTCCGTTAAAAAATATTCCAAAATTTACTGTGCCTCTCAAATATTGAAAAACACGTTTCACCATTTTCCAATGACTCGTCATCGGTTTACTCATTTGCCTACTGAGATAGTTTACTGCGAAACTAATATCCGGACGACTGATTGTGGCTAAATAGAGTAGACTGCCTATGGCTTCACGATATGAATTTACCCCACCAAGTGGTTTATTGTTTACAAGTTTTTCTTCGTCAATTATCATACCACGTTCCATCGGCGTAGATACAGGATTCGAGTTTTCGAGATTAAATCGTTTGATAATTTTCTCGGTATACTGGGATTGGTTTACAAAAATACCATTCGATCTTACTTCGATATTCATACCTAAGTATGACAGACGATTGTTTATTGCAGTATCATACGTAATTTCGAATTCTTGATTCATCTTTCTCAAAATTTTGATCAATTTAGATTCATTTTTTCCCACGATTATACCGTCATCGACAAATAGAATCATAATAATACTTTTATCGTTATTGTAGTAAACGCACGGATCATCATCGGTATTTACAAAGTCTAGTTTTTAAATACGATGAGATTTTCTCATTCCAATTTTTGGGCGATTGTTTCAGACCATATAGACTTTTAATTAGCTTACAAACGCGTCCCGAATTATCGTCAAATCCTTCTGGCTGATACATATGTATACTCTCTTCCAATTCACCGTGTAAAAAGGCGGTTCTGACATCGAAGGTCATTAGTTTCATTTTATTTGACGCGGCGAGACTTAGCAAAAGTCGAATAGACGCGTGTCGAGCAACAGGACTAAACGTTTCAAAATAATCTATGCCTTTTTCTTGTTCAAATCCTCGCGCTACTAATCTAGCTTTCGGCGTACCGTTGGACTTTTGACGTAAAACCCAACGACAGGATAATGGCTTAACATCTTTTGGTAAATCGACTAATTTCCATGTATTCATTTTGACTAGCGACTTATATTCATCGCGCATTGCATTGTACTAATTTTTATCTTTTAAGGCTTCGTACACCGGTATATCTTCTACTTCACCTATCATCGCATAATTTTCTGTTCCACTTATCCAGCCCATTTCATAATCAGCAAATTTTCTGGGAAGTCTTACCTCACGACGATTTCGTAAATTTACGACCTCTTTTTGATTTTCGACTTCAATTATTTCAGAGTCTTGACTTTCATCTGACGTATTGTTATCAGGTGTTTCGTATTCTGAGTCTACTGGCTCATTATCTATAGTTTCGATTTCGTTTTCATTTTCAGTTAAAGCTATCTGCATTTCAGTACCACTTTGATTAGCTTTAAATTTTTCATCAAAAATTACATTTTCAGAACTGATCACATCATTTTTATCATCGACGTAAATTCTATAACTCGGTGACTCTAAGTCATAACCCACGAAAATACCTTTCATTGACTTTTTACCGATTTTCGTTTGTTTGTGTTTTGGTATTAGAACGTAGCAGTCACATCCAAAAGTTCTTAACTTACTTACATCGATCGTACGCCCGAACCACAGTTCAGCTGGCGTCTTTTCTTTGTGAACTTGTACGGGTCTGATTTATAGTAAATACTGCATAATTTATTGCTTCGGCCCACAGATTTTCGTCTAAATCTTTTGCTTGTATTGCAGTTCTCGCTGCCTCGACAATTGTGCGCATTTCACGTTCAATTCTACCGTTTTGTTCTGGTGTGTATGTATTTGTTTTGCTATGAAAAACTCCTAAATTGTCTAACAGTTTCTTCGTGTTACAATTTTTGATTTCCGTACCGTTGTCTGACCTTATATTTTTAACCTTTCTGCCAAATTGATTTTGCACCATTTTTAAAAATGTTTCTAATTTAGTAGCTGCCTCGTCTTTCGTTTTAAGAAAATATACCGTTCGGTAATGTGTGAAATCATCTTTTAGTAGAAGGAAGTACTTCGCTCCTCCTAAAGATCTTAAGTCTATTTCGCCTAAGTCTACGTGTATCAAATCAAGCGGTTGCGAGGCTACTTTGGTGTTTTTAGGGTGAGACACTCTGTGTTGTTTTCCGTAAGCACATCCTTGACAAACATAGTCTTCCCAATCATCAATATATTTAACACCGTTTTTGTCTAATATGTTTTTAACGTACTTGATATTTTGGTGCGCCATTCGTTCATGCCACTGTTTAATAGAGATACTGACTAGACAGCTTGTTGCGCAAATTGACTCGCTCTCGATGCGAAACATCATTTCAAATAAATTTCCTTCTCTATTGGCTATTGCCACGATCTCATTTTGGTCTTGGGTCATGAAAACAGAATTTTTGGCATCCGCGGTTTGAGTATAACCTTTATCTAAAATTTTTGTTACTGACAATAAATTGAAGGGCATTTTCGGTGTGTGTAATACATCTTTTAGCTCAATTTTACTCCATCGTTCACCGTCAAACGCTTCTAACTTGACGTTACCTATACCAATGCCTTCAATTTTGGTTGCATCACCAATTACGACCATTACAGGCTCTTCGAGTTTTACATAATCGCTCATCCATTCCACATGAGAAGTCATATGCTGTGTCGCAGCACAGTCTTGATACCACAATTCACTACAGTTTTGCTTAGAATTTATGTGTTTCACGTTCGCAGCTGATAGACCGATCGTCACGAATGCTCGTCTATCACCTTTATTGTTATTTGACTCTTCTTTATCAGATTTTTCGTTTTTTTCTTTGTTATTCCAACACTCTTTTGCAAAATGACCTTTTCTTTTACATATATTGCACCCGTAATTTTTCTTACAATACTCTAAATACTTTGCGCATGGCTTACCTCTACAATCTTTCTTTATATGACCTGTCTTTCCACATTTGTGGCATTCAATTTTCTGACTTGGTGTTTTGTAGTCTTTTCCTGTCTGTTTTGATATAAACGCATTTCGAGAATTTTGACTCTCGCCTTTACTTTCGTTTAATCTGTCTTCTTCTAAACGTAAAAATTCAAAAAGTTTGTTTAGATTTTTGTCTACACTGCTCATACAATCCCAAGAAGTTCTAAAGTGATATAATTTCTGCGGTAACATATTTAGAATTCTCGACATAATCCAACTCTCTTTAATTTCCTCGCCTCTGGCTGTTAATCTGTCTGAATATTGTTGAATTTTCATACAGTTTTCGATTACGGATTTGCTTTCGTCGTATTTGTAACTAAAGAATAATCTTTGCAAATTTTCAATCGTAATATCTGACTTTTTCTCGTATTACATCTCTAATTTTTGAAGCATCAGACTCGCAGTCGTACAGTTACAGATCTTCTTCGCTATATCGCTACTCACATTTAATCCGATTAATGTTTGCGCTTCGATATCCTTCTTCAACCAAGCCTTGACGCTTGCTTCCGTCTCTTCTCCATGCGGTCTAGCCTCCACGCCTGTAGCGACTTGAAATAAATCCTTCGTTTTTAAGGTTAGGTTCAGCTTGAACCTCCATGACTCGTAGTTCACTCCGCCCTGACCATCCTCAGCAAGATTTTCCAGTTGCGATCGTACTGTATCCATGACTCGATTATTTCCAGACTTTATTTCTTTCTTTTTATATATTTTTTTTCAACTCTCATATACCCTTGGTTATGTCTGGGCCCATAACCTGTTGTAATTTGGAAGTGGGTATGAGAGTGAATAACGTACGACTGTGTTCGAGAATTCGTTTTCTTTATTGAATGTTGATTCGTATATAAAGGTAATGATAAAAAGGAAAAGCAAGAAAAGGCGCCTTTTCTCGTTATGTTTACGCAAGTTATTTTGTTAATATTCAGCCTTCAACTTAAACTTTGAATTCACGACGGATTCTCTTACAGACTTTTATTTCTCGTTTCACATTCTTCTCTGACTGACTGACGAACGACGAACTCTCTTTTGTTTGTACTGCGCATGTCCCTGCACGCTACGGATACTCTAGGCTTAAGGCATACTCACATCTGCTCTTTATAGATCTGGTTTACATGAAAGTAATTAATCTTAACAATTTGTGAAATTGTGTTTTGAATCTTCTGCTTTTCACTTACATGCAGGTGGGGTTGCGATAAAATATCAGTCAGGGATTCAATTTTTTGTTGCCCAATATTACACCAGTGTGCGACGATGTCATAGCCTGTTTGTCTAGAGGTCTCCATAGACAACAAGTTGTAGGCCCATTCCATACACTTGAGAAGATCGGAGTATACTTGCACGTCCATGATTTCGAAATATTGTTTGTTGAGGTTTACTTTGCACGTTAGATCTCGTACGAATGATTACCACCGTGTTGAGCATGAACCTTATATACACACCTCAATAATGTACAGCAGGTTAAACCATGGCTCAAAGACTCGATGACGCCCCCTACTCCCACCACCGTTACTTCAAATACATATACCCCCTAGGTTAAAATTTGAAAACTTGCATACTTCAACCCTGGTGTAATTATATGCATCGCAAAATCGAAAATTAATGGTTCAATGAATTTAACCAATCCACTAATGCATACATTTAGTCGCCGGTGCTAATTACACAAAGTATTCACTCTGGATGCAGCGATGCGAAAATTTTAGAACTGGCGACAATATTTTGACTTGGATATAATTATGTGCATCTACCGTTGCGAACACAGAAATATTCACAGTTCAATAAGTCTCGCGAAAAATTTTACCGTTCGAAAATTTCACTAACGACGTCAAAGGTCATTAGTGTTAATTAGGTCAGGCATTCACTTTGAACGTGTCCAGACAGGCATTTTCCAGACTGGCGACAATATTTTACTTAAATATAATTATATGCACTCACCGCTGCAAAGGTAGAAAAAATTCACAGTTCAATAGACCTCGCGAAAAATTTACAGTTCGAAAATTTCACTAACGATGAGAATGGGTACCCGACTGGATCGACCGCAGCTCCGGCAAATCGGTATGCCACTCGACAACCAACGACGATGGTGCACACATCAGGTGCGGCAAGTGCATACCGCAACCACTAACTCCTCAGGATGAGGGGATTTGAAAAATAAATAATAATAAATGAATGGATCATCAATATCTTATTATTCACCCGACCTCCCCTTTTCTCACTCTACTCTGCACTGCTCTGCTGTACTCTATGTCATTCTCTCTCTCTCTCTCTCTCTTACATGGCTGGGTTAGGTTCTAGATAGGCTGGGTTAGGTTTGGTTAGAATAAGTTAGGTTAGGTTGGGTTAGTTTAAGTTAGGTTAGGTTAGGTTAAGTTCAGTTAGGTTAGATTAGGTTGGAGAAAAAAAAATTCCAAAAAGTTTTTGGTCCAGAGGTCCAGGGGTGATCTACAGATCAGATCTTCGGAGGCTGAGGTCCAGGGATGATCTACAGATCAGATTTTCGGAGGCTGTGGCCCAGAACTCTCTTATCTTATCTACTGCCGTAACCGGCTGGGGATTTCTTTATTCGATTCAGACTCCGAGGTTACTTCGTAAACCTCCCTTTCCGAGTCCTTCCCAATGTCTTTCTCCGACTCATCCAGATGCCCGAACACTAGGAAGATGCTACTCAAGAACTCTTCGATCCTAGCATGTCGAAGTCACTTCTTCTTGCAAGTTATTTTCGTCATATTCGTTCAGTTTTCGTGTCAACGAAACCGGTGAGTGAGCGTCGATGCTCAACACCTGTTTCGCCAGCACTATGTCAGTCATTGGAACGTCAGTACCGTTTAAAACAATCTCGTGAAGATTAGGTGGATTCCGGGACAAGGCGTCTGCATTTGAATTGGCGGTACCTTTTTTATACATGATATCGTAATCGAACTCGCTCAGCTTAATTCGCCAGCAAGCTGGCCTGGAGACCGGATCTTTCAGTCCGTTTAACCAAAGTAGAGGACGATGGTCTGTGACTAACGTAAATTGATGCCCATACAGGTAGGACCTGAATGAAGTGTTTTACGGCGAAAACTATCGCTAATAATTCCTTTTCGGTCGTCGTGTAGTTAGTTTCGGCCTTATTTAGTGTTCGCGACGCGTAAGCTATTGGTAAGTTGCGACCTATCGAACCCTGGCTCAGTACAGCACCTAACGCGTAGTCCGATGCGCCCGTTATTAAAACAAATAGTTTCGTGGAGTCGGTTCTAAGCATAATTTATCGTGTAGTTCTTCAAAGGCTTCTCGTTGTGAAGGGGTCCAAAGCAATCGCACGTGTTTCTTGAGACACAGGGTCAGATTTTTGGAAATTTTCGCCAAATCAGGTACGAAGCGACGATAATAGCCTATTCATCCGAGGAACTGCCGAATATTCTTTTTATCTCTCCGTACTGGAAAGTTCTTTACAGCTTCTATTTTTCCAGGGTCGGGTTTCACGCCTCCTTGGGTTATGATATGACCTAGATATGTGATTTCCTTGCATAGGAATTAACACTTGTCGCGTTGAAGGGCCAGTCCAGCGACCTTCAAACGTGCTAAAAGCTTTTTAAGCTTCACTGTGTGCTCCTCGAGGGTTGCTGCATATATGACTATATCGTCCATATATACAAACAGTTCTATCCTTTGGAGACCAGTGAGAACCTTATCCATAAGCCGCTGAAAGGTCGCGGGGGCATTCTTCAAACCGAAAGGCATTCGATTGAACTTGAGATGGGCGTAAGGTGTCGAAAAAGCAGTCTTTGCTCTAGAATCGCCATCTAAGGGGATCTGGTGAAAACCCGACACAAGGTCCAATATTGAAAAGTATTTTACCCCACCGAATTGGTCTAAAATTTCGGTTATATCAGGCAAAGGATAAGCGTCTCCAATGGTCATCTCGTTTAGGGTCCGATAGTCGATGACCATGCGCCATCTTTTGTTCCCCTCGGAGTCGGCCTTTTTGGGAACAATGCATAACGGGGAGTTGACGGTGAATCGGAGGGCCGCATGTTGTCCTTCGTCACCAGGTCGTCTAACTGTTTACGGATTTCATCTCTTTGAAACGGTGGATATCTATATTGTTTTGTGTTTATTGGGCGTTCGTCGGTTGTAATGATTTTGTGGCTCGAAACTATCGTTGCTCCTAACGGGTCGCCAGTCAATTGAAACTGGTAGCTGAAATCTATTAAAACGGGAAGAACGCTATCCTTTTCTTCCTCATTCAGATGTTCAAGTTGGACGCAGCTCAGCAGCTTAACAATGCGTTTTGCTACTGATATTTCGGCATCAATATGAGAATGAGGCGTCGGCTCAGAACGAATGCGCGAAGGGACAATGTTACACTCCTCAAGCTCAACCGGTTCCAGCGTAAGGCAAATAGCGTGTGGATTAGCGTTTATTGCGTACACACTGGCGTATCCGCGTTTCTGGGTTACTAGGGACTCACCCAGGTAGATGCCTGGGCCCGCGTTTACCCGGCGCATATACCCTTCACAAACGTGGTCATTGGAGACCGGAATTTCAACAAGCTGTTGAGCACGCATAGGTAGTTTTATTGTGTAGTAGTTAATGAATGGGAGGTTCTCCTCACTTAATCGGATTTCCTTCAGTGCAAAGTCGCGGATCGCGCGGTTATTCTTTAGGAAGTGCATTCCTTTAATTCCCTGCGATTTTGTTGAAAAAACTTCTGGGACCACGTGAAAGTGCGTTTCTATTCCTTTCAACAACATTTTCACTTCCCCCAAAGTTTTATGTATTCCCGATCCTATTCCCGTTAAATGGTATATTTTAAGCTGGTTAATCCACATTCTTGAATCTTGAAACACAAATACCGTGTACAATTTGATATATTTCGTAATCTGGGTTAGTATAATTTATTTTTTCTGACAGATTATTTGATGTGAATATTACAAAATTATTAGCTCTCATTCGATAAAATGCTTCAAACGATTCGTATGTACTCTAGGAGTTTTCTTCTTCACCTTTATGGTACAGTTTACTTCCGAATTTATCTCTAAGATTGTGTAAGGGCCGATCCAATGAGATAACAGCTTCTTTGATCGCGCTCTGCGTATAGTTTCGTCGTATAGAAGTACGTTATCGCCAACCTTGAACCCTGTTTGCTTGGCTCGTCGGTCGTACTCAATTTTTGACTTCTCCTTGGCCTGTTGTAAATTTTTTTTGGCCATAAGATTGGTGGCTCGCAACCTCTCTCGTAACTCTTGCGCGTAGTCGTCATAGGTGTATGTTAGTTGTGGATCTTTCTTCAGCGATTTCGGTAGTTCAGCTAGGTGTCCATACACCAGCTCGAATGGTATAAATCTTGTTGCTGTATGAGGTGTGGTATCATATTCAAACATCGCATACGGTAACCATTCGTCCCAGCTGCTCTGTTCCCCGTTCACGTAATGCCTCAGATATTCTGCTAACGTCCTATGCGAACGTTCTAAGGCTCCATTGGACTCAGAATAATACGCCGTCGTCTGGATCTTGTGGATCTTTAACAGTTCACGAGTATTTTTGAAAACCTTACTCAAAAAGTTTGTACCTTGATCGGTGAGTATTCTCTGCAGTATTCCGAGTCCACACACGATTTTAGTTGCGGATTCCTGGACTACAGTGTTAGCTTCTTGATTCGGGATGGGTATTGCCTTACTGTATTTGGTCTAACAGTCTTGAAACGTCAAGATATACTTGTTTCCTTGTTCCGTTTCCGTCAATGGTCCTACGATGTCTGATGCACACTTCTCAAACGGTTGATTTGGAGTGTCGGTTATGACCATTCGTGCCTTCGTCGTCTTGCTGAATTTGTTCTTCTGGCAGTTCTTGCATCTCGAAATGTATTCCTCGACGTTCTTTCGTAATCCTGGCCAATCGCATTTTAATCGAATTCGTTCGATCGTTCGGTTAATTTCTTGATGTGCCCCTAATGCCGTGTCGTGGTACTTGTAGATAATCCTATTCCGTTCTTCTTCCGAGTATTCTTGCCGTTCTTCTTCTCGCCGTTGACTTCTGGCCACTGCGTACATGCGACTCAGAGCATCTGCGTTGGTGTTTGCTTTGCCTGCCTTGTACTCGATCACATAGTCGTACTCTTCCAGCTTCAGTCACCATCTCATCAGTCGTGATCCTGGATCTTTGACTCCGAATAACCATGTAAGTGGCTTATGATCTGTAACTATTTCAAATTTAGTACCATACACATGCGGTCTGAAATGATTTACCGCCCAGACTATTGCTAGTATTTCCTTTTCAGTGATGCTATAGTTGCTTTCTGCCGAATTTAGAATTCTACTTGCGTATGCTACCGGCAAGTCACTTCCTATTATGTCTTGTGAAAGAACTGCTCAAATAGCTTTGTCAGATGCGTCTGTTGTCACGATGAACGGTTGTTCAAAATCTGGATACTGGAGAATTGGTGCTGTCGTCAATGTCCTTTTCAGATTCTCAAAAGCCTTTTGTTCCCGCGAAGTCCATTCAAACCTTACTTCCTTCTTCAGCAGATGTGTTAGTGGTTTTGCCGTACTCGAGAAATTCTGTATAAAGCGCCTGGGGTATCCGGCCAAACCTAGAAATCCTTGAACCTCTTTTACATTTTTTGGAGTTGGGAATTCTTCTGCTGCTCGTATCTTCTCTGGATCTGCTTTTATTCCATCTTCGGTAATGACATGTCCCAAAAAGTTGACCTCTTTTCTCAGAAATTCACACTTGTACGGTTGTATTTTTAATGAGTTCTGTCGTAGACGTTCCAATAACTCTTCCAATCGTTTGTTATGTTCCTGCTAACTAGGAGCATGTATGACAATTTCGTCGAGGTATACGTAACATCTAAGTCCTTGTATTCCTGAAAGTACAGTATTCATTAACCGTTGAAACGTAGCGGGTGCATTCTTTAACCCAAAGGGCATGCGATTGTATTTGTAGTGACCATGTGGCGTGGAAAATGCTGTCTTGCACTTGTCCTCCTCTTCCATTGGAATTTCGTGAAATCCTGATGTTAAATCTAATCTAGAGAAATATTTTGCCTCACCCAACTAGTCCAATATTTCGGTGATATTAGGCAGTGGAAACGAGTCTCGTACTGTGGTGTCATTCACCTTACGGAAGTCTACTATGACTCTCATCTTCGTTTTTGCCCGATGCATCTGCCTTCTTTGGTACCACTACCAGTGGTGCGTTCCATTGAGTTTTGCTTGGCCTAACTACGCCGTCGGCAAACATTTTGTTTACCTGTTTGTTTATTTGCTGCTTGTGTTTCTCCGGCAGCTTGTAAGGTCTTACATTTATAGGTCCGATATCCGGCTTCGTTGTAATCTTGTGAGTGGCTGTGTTCGTATGACCTGAATGATCTCCCTCCAAATAAAATACATCGTGAAATCTTTCGCAAACGTCCAGTAAGCTTTCCTTTTCTTCCCGATTTAGGTGGCTGGTACGTAAGTTCTCTCTCAGCTGTTGCATTCGGCTCGCGTTACTCGGTGTCATTGTCCGACATGCATAAACTTGCGTAGTATCAGCGTTTTCCTGACCTAGTGTTGTTATTTGCACACACGGCCGCTCCAATTCTACTTGATAATCGTTAGTGTTCAAAATGCTGACTTTGCACTCACCGTTGACTGCCTTGGTGTTGCAACTCCACATGTATAGGGGAGACCGGGGCATAGCGGCACACCCGGGGCAAAGCGGCCCACCTCAAAAATCGGCCAAAAATTTTTTTTCGCAGCTTCCGGCTTAGGTGGGCCGCTCTGCCCCGGTCGCCCCTACTCCTGGGTGTCACTCGATCCCTTCGACAATGCCTTCCGCGTCATCCATCGTCTTTGCGTAAATTATCTTCTCACTTCTTGATTCAAGTGAAATGCTAGCTCCTGTGGCTCCTAAGCTCCAAATTGTTCAGTACAACTTCGCGTATTCCCCAGATATAAGCTCGACGTCATGCTTCTGGAGGAAGTCACCTCCCAAGAGACCGTCTGTCTCTAGTGAAAAATCGTCTTCAACGGCGTAACAAGGGTGCGATATGTGCCTATCACCAACCCTTATATTTAACCTGACCTTACACAAGGTCATAACCATATTCCAGCAGAGGAATATGTCCCGCATATTCCTCTGAGCGTGATCACACCGTCTTTAGCCATCAATTCGCCGTCAATCTTTCCAACTTTTACTAAGCTTACCTCAGCTCCTGAATCTAATAACATAGTATCGTGTCTCATCTTGAATTCGTTTGCCTTGATCGTAGCGTGATTCTTTTGTCCAGCTCCATTTGCTAGGCAATTTCCTGGTACGACGCGATACGGTTGCCTGTTCACCGCGCCTGCTCCTCGTTTCCCGAAGTCTCGTCATATTGCCTGTCAGCGTCTCTGGACGGACCTGTTCGCACGCATCCTGTTTCCCTAGTCTGCTCTCAATGGCTGAGCGTTTTCTGCAATCTCGAATTAAATGTCCTAGTCTCTCACAATAATAACATATTACCTTAACCCTCCTTACGAATTTACTCGGTGCCGGTGATCGTTGTCGATTCTGTGCACCGGTGCTTCCTGATCGGCAGTCTCGTACTATATGTCCTGGCTTCCCGCAGTTGTAACAAGCTCCAGTGTTACCTTCCTTGTTCCTTGGTCGACGTTGTCCTCGGTCTGGACCACGAATAGAACCTAGATCGCGTTTCTCTTCTATCGCAGAGGATATTGCTTCATTGAGCTTCTCACATCGTTGACTCTTGAATAATACTTTCAGCCTGTCATTCAACCCGCCTACAAAAATAATAACAGCTTGCTTACGAATTTGGCGTTCCAACGTTGACCTTGAATCTTCGCCTGTAGCTTCTCTCATCGTTAATTCAATCACCTGTGCAGTGAGTTGTTCGACTCGTGTTCCGTATGTCTTTGCATCTTTGTTCTGTCGTTGCCTACAGCTCTTGAATTCCACTTGTAACGAAATTAATGTTCGGGTGTCGACGCACATGGCTTCTAATTCATCTTCTAATCTGTCCCAGGTCGTGATTGATTTGTATTCTAAGGCTCGTGCCACAGTACCTTTGATTCGGGTTCTCAGAACAGCTTTCAATAGGTTTTCCGTATCTGCAGGTCGTACTATTTCACGCACATACTTGCAAGAGCGAATAAAGTCACACACTTTTCCTCGGTTCCCATTATTGAGAATCTTGATGTCCTTCAGTACTTGTCTAACGGTAAGGGTGTCTTCGGCCATGTCAGCTAGAGGTTGATTTACTTCTGTATTCTGATTCTGTCTTGGTGTTACTTGGTGCGTAGTTTTACTTTTAACAAATTCGCGCAATGCCGCACGAAGTTTGTGAACCGTATTTTCTTCGGTTACGTTTATGTGGAGGTACTTACAGGTTTCGAGAAGATGATCTCTGCGTAATTCTTGAATCCACACGGTTTTACCTTTCTTAATATGTTCATACACTACGTCAAAATTTACTGGCATTTGCTCGACTTACCTGCTTCTCGTGCTACTGCAGCTAGTGATAGATGCAGGCCGTGCCTCTGGCTGGGCGGAAGTACGCCAATCAGTGGTGAATTATCCCAAGAGCTCAACTCTTCCCGTACGGTGGGTGTAGTTGGTGAGTCTACAGATGCTGATCGTTCTATTCTTCTTTTCGACATATGATAGTCACGGACGTGCTTTTTATTCTTCTTCCCCTTCTTCTGTCACTTTTCTTGTACGATTTGACGATCCTCGCCGCTGCCACCAGTTGTTGTAATCGGGATCCTGAGATCCTTTTCACAACTAACAATTTATTTAAGGATTCGTTGTCAAATTAAGAATTAGAATTCAGCCCTACAAAAGTATGAAAGTTTAATATATTTTGATTTAAAGAGTTTTACAAAGGTTTTCTTATTCTAACTGAATTTCGATATAATGCAGCTTGCTACTAGTCTCGATGTTCTGACCCTGAGTGTTACAATCATCGCTTATTTAATACGTTGAAGAGATCGTGCTGCGTCTGCAGTTGTTGTTGATTGCGTTAATACTCTGTAGCTGCACATTCCAGTGTATTACCCAAAGTGCGGCTTTAATATCGATATCGCAATACCTCAGTATTCGGATTGCAACAAATGTCAGCCCAGCATCTCGCTAATATGTCGGTCTGGGTAGCGAAATCGATTGCCTGCTCTAGAGAGCTAGGGTCTTTTTTCCGGATAAACGAGAGGGTCTGCATATCCAGGCCCCTAATAAAATGTCGAATAGCGGTTTTCCGCATACTGTCGCTAATCATTTTCCTTGCTTCTCTCGGATTTTCCCGCTCGAGGCAATCAGTTATCTTCGTCAAGATGTTACAAATTCGCGAACCGTATTCAGCGATTGACTCCCCCTTTTTGCACGTTACGTTGGTCAGAGTTTGCAAGGACTGACTGAAGTCCCTTCTCTTCGAAAATTGTAGGGCAGTCAGAATTTCCTCGAAAGATGTAAACGTCCTGACCTGAACGTACTGGCGCGCTTTCTTGATTACTTTATTCCTAACGAGCAAAATGAAGTACCTCATCTCATACGCCTTCATGGCCTCTGATGCAATACGACAGTGATCGACGAACACGTACACTCGCATATTTTCTCCGTCATCCTCTGGAAGGATGGATGAAGCCATTTTAAAGCCCACACTAGTACCGTGACTTTAAATTGCCGTATTGCTATCCCCAGCTGAACCGATCGTTGACCCCGTTCCCGTCATTCTATGTGAAAACCCTGACGTTGTAGCCCCGGAGCTAGTTCCTGGTTGCGGTACCGCGATAGTGGTCGCTAGACTTGCATTATTCTCGGTATTAAGTGAGGGTAAATCCATTATCTGGTTATTGGGATCGTCCTGATGCGTGACAACACGCGAGTTCTCTCTTCGAGGTGCGTGGGATTGGCCCCGCCGAGTGGTCGCCCCGGCCGCCGGGAGAATCCCCGACGAACGCGTGGCCCGCGGCATGTCTAATCTGAACGTTGATTTCACGGGTAATTTAAATTTCAAAACTACTCAACAATAATGATCTGAATTCTGTGTTGTAAGCGGGATCCTGAGATCCTTTTCACAACTAATAATTTATTTATGGATCCGTTGTCAAATTAAGAATTAGGATTCAGTCGTACAAAGAATATAAAAGTTTATTATAACACAGAGTTTTTACAATGTCTGACAGAGATCTGGCATAACCTGCCCTAATGTCTAGGTCTTCATGTTCTGACTCCCGTTGCGTCTGTGTCATGCTCATTTAATACATTTAGTATGCCACCAATAAGCTGAATTGGTGCATTCCTATGTATTGCTGGTCTTTGTTATCGTTGCAACACCTTTAGGAATTCGCATTACAACATCTGGAATGCAAGGTATCAATTGAGACGGTATTGCAAGATGAAACAGATGAATAGATAAAAATGCAGAGATCGAAAGTAATGATTCCAAATTTACGGACTGAGCTATATTATTCGTAGGAATTTATTTTAGGTATCGTAAAAGGGAAATAGATAGTCAGACGTCCAGAATAGAGAAGGAAAGAGAGAAGTGGGAAAAAAAAAACAATCCTACTTTATAAAACGAGAAATTTCCTGACTTACAGTCTGTTGATACTGGCGGTCTACCCTTGTGGAATTAGTAAAATAAAAGCAATCGCACAATCCAGCGCACACGATCAGAGTCCTTAGTTTCGGTGGTGATCCGATGTCTCGTAACAAGGTCGTTGGGGCCCTGAAGCCTCGCGCCAGCCCTGGTCGCTGAAGCCCAGTCGAGTCCTTTCCCTTCCTTTTGGATCCGTCGTTAGGGGTACTAATGATAATTCGGCACCACCTCGCTGAACAACTCTACCAAGCGAGGGTCTCCGATCCAACTCTTTCGCGGGGCGAGACTACTCGCACAGTTCGGTCGGGCTACTCTATCCACTCTAACGAGGTCCGTGCAAGAGTAACACTTCGAAGAAGCGGTGAATCAAGAGTTTCGATACACGCGATAAGCTCCGTATCGTCCAGGATAAAATTCAAATGAACGCTTTTCAAACGTCGTTGATGGTGTGCACACTTTTGTAAATCGTAGCACTGTCTGTGACTTTCAGGGATTCGCACGCGGCTGCTGAAAACACACCCTCCGGCATTCGCCCGTTGCTCTCTGGAAAAAACCGCGCAAAACCCAGGAGAGAAGGTTGACGTGTACAATTATTTCGTTTCCGTTAGAGTTCGAACACAGTATTTATTTATTGTCTCAGCATACACACACACACTCAACACTGTTTGCACGAATCAGACGAGTTTGTAACACGACTAGAAAAGTTCGATTTCGAATTCCCGAAACTCAGGCTCAACGATTTGAAATGTCCTACCGACTGCGCCAATTATGTTACGGGCCAAGGCCGTAGTAACTTATGATTCGCTCTCACTGAGCTTAGAATCTGGACTGTGGTTCGTTATTGCCGTGGCGAATAGAAATTCGCTCCTTGAGTCCCGGGAAAAAGGATTTGAATTTGAATTAGAGGTATAAATATTGAAATACTAGTGTGAGGTTAGATAGAGTAACGAGAAGAAACTGTTTATTGAATGTATGCGGTAAGTATACTATGATAATATAAGAAGACTAAACTATTTTTCCTAACAAGATTAACCTATTAATGTGAGAGTTAGGACCTGAGTGCCTGAGGACGTTACTGCCTTCTATACTCTTTTTCCAAAAGGGGTGTCAAAGTAGCAATTGCAGTCCCCACTTTTTGGGGTTGGTCAAGCACACATCGGATCCTTCCTGTCCTCTGCCCCTAACTCAAACTTAACAGTCTTTGCCTTCCCCCTTTTCACCTTCCTAGGTATTTCCCAGTACCTAATACGCGGTAGTTGCCGAGGATAGTTGCCGGAGAACTCTCTTATTGTTTTCAGCACGAGTTATTGCTTCGGGCCTTTCCCATCGCTACAGCGAAGACTTTTCCAACAATTTCCAATTCTTATGGTCAATATCCGTTGGGAGGCAAAAATATCACGTTCGCTCCTGCAAAAAGTGGAAACAATAGACAGGACGCTCGAAAATTGAAACTCTTGAGTTTGCTAGTGCACATGTGGTCTACAGGCAAACGCAGATCGACCTTTTTCGTATATAAGGGCTCTTTTAGTACTTTATAGACATTTCGGAAAAATGTAGAAAACGGAACTCGAGAGGGGACGATTGTTCGTCAATCTTCAAAGATAAAGGGAAAAGAGACAAAGCAGCAGACATATACCGTGAGGTTATAGGGAAGCCGTTCACTAGATGCAGGCAACCCAACAATCAAATTTCCGAAGATTGCCGAAGGCAGGGTATTTGTCATTAATGGAAGGGGACGCGAAAATTTCTGTCAGCAGACATTTTAACTGTCAGTTTGTTAGGTTAAAAACAATTGTCAGAGCGAAATTGAAAAATCTGATCGGAATAAAGTTAATAAGCAAAATTCATCAATATTGATTTGCAAAAAAATTGCAACAGTCAATGAATGAATTATGACCGGTTTCACCAACGACGAATAGCTTGCGTTCGTAAAATAACTTTAATCGTCGAATAAAAGTCGAAAATTTAATGTTAAATAATCTTCTGTTTCTAGTGAATAGAATTTAATCTACAATTAAAAGTTATTCGTCGTTGTTGAAACCGGCCATAATTCATTAATTAACTGTTGCAACTTTTTTACTAATTAATATTGATGAATCTTGCATATTAACTTTATTCCGATTAGATTCTTAAATTTCACTCTGACAATTGTTTTTAACCTAACAGCCGGACAGTTTAGTCGTCGATCTAGCCATCTAGCGGATTTCTCACCGTATTACACACATGGGCACAACACATCCATACATACGCGTTCATCATTATGTATCCATGTGTGTAGTACGGTGAGAAATCCGCTAGATGGCTAAATCAACGTTCATTTCCTCTTAATGACAAATACTCTGCACCTTCGGCAATCTTCGGAAATTTGACTGTTGGGTTGCCTGCATCTAGTGAACGGCTTCCCTATAACCTCACGGTATAAATATATCTAAATCGGAGAGTGGTTATCAGATCGGCAGAGATACAAGAGAGTTTAAAGTTGTTTTGTTTGATGTGAGCTATTTATAGCTCGTTTGTTTTGAGTTTGCAGTGTTTAAATTTAGGTTTGAATACAAAAGATCAGCAGGTGAAGAATAGAATAGAGTTGAAATAGAGTGAAAGAATAACAATAATAGAATTTAATGATAAGTTATTTTAATTAATAAAATAACTTATTGCGCTGTTAGACTCTGTGCTAGAGCGTCTTTTATGTTTTGGTTTCGTTTGTCGTCTTTAATTGAATTTACTCGGACATAAAAATTAAATCTGTCGCTTTGACAAGACAATTTAAATGTGAAGCTACTCTAAAGGTAACCGGCTGCTATAGCTCGGTTCCTAGCAAGACAAGAGGTGAGTCAGTTAGGACGCTTTGCCTAGAACTGCTCGAAGAGCGTTTGTGAGTCAGTCAGGACGCTTTGCCTAGAACTGCTCGAAGAGCGTTTGTGAGTCAGTCAGGACGCTTTGCCTAGAACTGCTCGAAGAGCGTTTGTGAGTCAGTCAGGACGCTTTGCCTAGAACTGCTCGAAGAGCGTTTGTGAGTCAGTCAGGACGCTTTGCCTAGAACTGCTCGAAGAGCGTTTGTGAGTCAGTCAGGACGCTTTGCCTAGAACTGCTAGCGATCTTGCTAGCGTGGTGCCTTTTATATGGTTGGTGACGTCACGCGGTATCGCGTGATGTGCGCGTCTGATGTGTTGGCGTGTTCCGATTGGCCGGACGGCCGAACACGTTACAATATATATATATATATATGTGTATATATATATATATATATATATATATATATATATATATATATATATATATATATATATATATATATATATATATATATATATATATATATATACACATATATATATATATATATATATATATATATATATATATATATATATATATATATATATATATATATATATATATATATATATATATATATACACATATATATATTGTAACACTTCTAACTTTTTGACCCTACCCCAACGAAGAACTAACACCATCTATCGGACATCGGGTGCTAATTATTAGTTTCGATAGCCAGTCTGACGTCACTGGGGCGTCAGAACGGCTATTTAAGCAGCAACAGCTAAGACACATCACTCAGTCTGTCAGCAAAGCATCTACAGTTGTTTCATCCAAGTTTGAACCGAGCGACATAAGCAAAGCGCTTAGTCGTCTCAACAATCAAATCTACAGCTTCAATTCCAATCAAGCAAAGCGCTTATTAGAATAGTTGTTAAAATACAAAATCGTTTACAATATTATAAATTCAGGATCAAAGCACTCCTAATTTGTTTTATTAAATATTAAAATTTACATTATTAGCAAAGCGCGACGGTGTAAAAAAATAGCAGTTTAATTACGTTCGAGACGGACATAACCTAAATCATACACAATCACATCCACTCTCTTGTCTAATTAAACAACAAAATACAACAATTAATAACGAAAACCAAACATAATTCACGGCAAATGCCACACAACGCAACATTGTAAATAGTAGGATAATTAGAATAAGTTAGATAATAAATAACTTCAGTCCCAATACGATTATCATATTGTGCTTTTGATTTTCTCTTATTGCAGTGGGTCGCGAGAAGGGGAATTTGTTGTCAGTAAATTCAAGCTAGAAGTGAGTACTGGTGAACCAGATAGCGGTAGCGCGAAAGCCTTCCCCGATTCTTCGCAGACTAAGTGGGTTGCTAGTACTTGCACCAGAAACAGGCCTGTCGTGGCGAAAGCCTGTCCGGATCCCTAAAATTAGAAAGTTGAGTTATTTGAAGGGACAGCTAGTGATTCACCCTTTCAGGAGTCCTAATAATATCCCTATTAGGATAAAGAATCTTGAGGTAAAAATTCGGTACTGCTCCGGCTCGAGAAATCGTGCCGGAATATTACCGAAAAGTTACATTTGGTGGCGGAACAGGGACTTCTGAAAAGACAGTAAGATCATTTAAAATCATTAAAAATTCAAATCATTTAACTTAGCATAACTTAAAAAGAAATTTCAACACTTAAATTCATTCTCTAAAATCTTTTATTAGAATTTTCAATTTTATTGCTCACTTGGAGACAATAAAAATTTCAAAAAGGGTACAAAGGACTTTTGAAAGGATTCGTAATATTGGGAATTAGAAAAAGAACACTGCAATGGCAGAAGAACAAAAATTAGGGACCGGTGTCAGGTCTAGAGGGCCGTCACCGGGAGATTCAAGTAGGACATCTGGTATTGTAGCTCGGGAGTTATTATCTGTAGAAATTCCGAGATCCGAGCAAACAGGTGCGATGTACGAAATTATCCAGGCTTTAAAACGTCTAGAACAGAAATTAGACAAAGTACTAAAGAAATGGAACAGAAAAGGTTAGAGTCACACAAATCAAGTGAAACCGCGATAGCTATTATCGACGAAAAAGTCGAACATCATATTACCGAAAAGTTACAATATATATATATATACATATATATATATATATATATATATATATATATATATATATATATATATATATATATATATATATATATATATATATATATATATATATATATATATATATATATATATATATATATTCATGAGCTAGATTCATGAGAAGGAGGCTCAGCTTGCTGATTCTGATTCGGAGCCAGTCCCAGAGCATCCACAGGCAGTTTGTTCTCTACTCTATATTTTCGTACGCCTGAGACGTGCTCCACATAAATATCGCGACCCCACCTGATGGTCTCCGATACAATGAGCCTGCGCATGAGGCTAGCGTACTTTGCGCCTATACGTAATTGTTTTAAGACAGGCTCATTGGCTGGATCATCCCATGAGCCGAGGGCACCGACGACGATCGCAGAGACCACCACTCGATAGCCGTGGCCATGGAGCGCGTCGGCCAGGGGTTTGTACTTTAACACCTTTCATGCCCTGGCCTCCTCGAGAGCTTGGTAGGTGTTTTCAGCCATGGTCTCGTCAACGATGATGATACTCTTTAAGGGCTCGTGCCTGACCACAATGTCAATGCGGAGAGCCCCCAGCTCGCCGTCGACCCCCTCGACTTTCCTGTTTATGCGTAGTTCCCCTGGGAGGCGACACCCTTGGCTACTCGATTGACAACGGCGTCGTGTCGGAGTTGCCAAGCCGCCGAGTGCGGCCGGCAGTGACACAGGACATGGGGAAGGGACTCCAGGGCTCCCCCACAGCGCTGGCAACGCCTATCCCCGTCACCCCAACGTCTTGCACCGTTAAAAGGCAAGATATCGTGGCGCGCACGGTGGATAAAACGCCAATCAGCGAAACGGGTGAAGCTGCCACCTCGCAAGAAGTGGTTCGACACGTTTGACCGTGCCGAATCCTGAAATACTTTCCCCTGATCCGGCTTACGTTTTAACCTTAAGAGGTAGTGTTCAGTCACTGCAGCCCGCAATCGGCGGATGATCTGTCCGCGTGACTCTGCCGACACCGTCGTCTCCCTTTCGCCCGAGCCCCTCATCGTGATGGCCAGCTCCCACCTCAGCTCTGACCACTTCCACGTAGCCGCGAGCTTGTCCTTCGATCTCCGGGTCGCGTTCCGAGCTCTCGTCCACAGTGAAGAAATGTCCACCCCGTCGCGTGCAAACTCCCCCTCCAGCGAACCGGAGAGGTAGGTTGCGAGGTCTTCGTTGTCGGGGACTCTACCTATTTTCTTGGCTACCGCATGCCGCAGCGACGCCCAGGCCGATGATCTGACCACCGGATCAGCCACCGTCAGGAGATAGATAGATAGATACATTTATTTATGTCTACAACAATATTAGACAACGCAGAATCACAGAGCATCACAAAAAATTTGCTTTGCGACTATGATAAAGTAAAGATATAGTACAATACAATACATGAGTACAAGAGCAGAAACAGAAATGAAGCTAGAATAATCAACGCCTAACAGGCAAGAGCTAGAAAAGCTATAAACGCAAGAAAGTAAGCTAAGAACGTGTTTCCTCGGCACTCAGCAGATACGCAAACAAACCGTGTTTGAATGAAGCTAGCGTGCGCGCTACCTTCAGTTCGGAGGGAAGTGAATCCCAATGTTGCACACCAGCAACCGCGCAGGAGTTGAAGAACGCGGTGGTTCGAGAAGACGGTGCCACAAAATCACTTCTGGGTGCCCGCGAGGGCCGGCAGGTTGCGGAGTCACGATCACGATCAGCCAGGACAAATAGCTCCCGCAAGTAAAAAGGTTGCCCAGAGTGCAGAATAACAAAGAGCTGAGTGAGAAGAAAGTACAGCCTTTTGTCTTTAACGCGAAGCCAGCCAAGTTCCCTGCGATACGGCGTGATGTGCGCATCATGAGGGACACCGCAAACAAAGCGAACGCAGGTATTCAGAAGTCACTAAAGTTTGGTGTCAAGACCTGCCTGGAGGTCAGCAAAGATCACGCAACAGTAATCAAAAAATGGAAATATCAAAGTGATCACCGTGAGTCTACATAAATTTCTGGAGAGCAGACGACGAGAAGCTGAGAGCTGCCTGAGGGTGCCGTGTACGCGGGCAGAATAGTGTTGATCTGTGCTGTCAGGATAGCTTGGAGTCGAAAAAGATGCCAAGATTGCACACAAAGTCGAGGAAAGCCATCAAAACACACAGCAGGAGGGAGATCAAGCTGAAGCTTGGACACGTAGGATCCACTGCCAAGAATCATCGCATGAGATTTCGCTACGTTAAGGCGGAGAGACGAAGATCTAGACCAGCCTAGGACAGCTTGAACGTCCTCATTGACACAAGCAACAGCATCCGCAACCTTCTCAGGCGAGAACTGATAATATACCTGCAGATCGTCTGCATAGACTAGATGACTACAATGCTTCAGAACTACGGAACTGTCGTTAATGAATAAAGAGAATAACAATGGACCCAGAACCGAACCTTGCGGAACGCCAAGATCTAGATTTGCTCAAGAAGAGAGATGACCGTCCGGAGACGCGACTGACTGCATTCTACCCTGTAAGTCAGAAGCGACCCACTGAATGACATGCTACGAGAAGCCAAGGTTGAGGAGCTTGCCGAGCAAGACTGCATGCGGAATCGTATCAAAGGCCTTAGAGAACTCAAAGAGAACTAAGACGGTTAAGCTACGAGCATCGATACTCTTACGAACATCCTCAGCTAGTCTCAGGAGAGCAGTTTGTGTGCTGTGGCCTGGCCGGAAGCCGGACTGGCGAGGGTCAAGCAACTGCCGACTTTCAAGGAAAGAAGAAATTTGCCCATGAACGACGCGCTCAAGAACTTTTGACAAAAAGCAAAGGTTGGAAATAGGCCGGACCTGATCGAGAGAGGAAGGCGACTTGACCTTACCCAACGGCAACACACGAGCCCGCTTCCAGACCTCAGGAAAGACAGCAGCGGAGAAAGAATGATTGAAGAGAGCTAGGAGGTAAGGAAAAATAACCGGCAGTGCAAGTTGAACGTCACGAAGCGAAAGATCGTCGAAGCCGCGCGATTGAGAGGTAAAGTGACTGAAGGCTCGGAGAAGCGCAGAAGGAGAGATGTCCTGGAAATAAAATAGCGAATCATTATAGACAGGCGGTGGGAGAGTCGCAAAAAACTCAGCAACTTCCTTAATAGATGAAGAACGCTGGGAGATAGCCGCAAAATGATGATTAAGATCATCTACCGCGAAGTTACCATAGTCGTTGGTTCAAGCCGGCGCTATGCCGAGAGTACGAAGCTCCCTCCAAAGAACCCGCGATTCGTGGATAGACGAAAGCCGATCGGCAAAAAATGCAGCACGAGCTGTAGAGATGCGCTTATGAAGATTGTCCCTGGCATCCCGGTAGCGAAGAAGAGCGACTTGTGAACGAGAGTGCTTGTATGCTCGATGGAGAGAGTCCCTGGCACGTGTGAGGGTATAAAGCTCCGGAGTGATCCATGGTGGCCTGCTAGGTTTGAAAGCGCGAATCACAAAAGGGGCATGCTTGTCAAGAGCAGCCGTGACGTTACCCTGAAGACAGGAAAGCAGTTCATCGGGCTTCAAATGACGACCAATCTCTCTCCACCAGATCCCGCTTGAAAGAGTCAGTTGAAAAGTAAGCAAAAGAGCGGAATCTAGCTATCTTACAGGAAAACTGTGGAGCTGGAATCGAGATGTTAACCGAGATGAGGTCATGCCCGGCGATAAACGGCGCGGAGGATTGGCAGAAAGATTGAAGCATATGTTGATCACTGAGCATACACAGATCGAGAAGCGTGTCAGAGGTGTGAGTGTGGCCGCGAACGGCACCAGGTAGAGAGTCCGGGAAGAACAAGACTCACGAACATTATAAGCGTCATACGACTGGCCCAGCTGGTTTGCATTGACGTCGCCGAAGATGACAGAGAGATTATAACCTATACTGAGACGATCGAAATCGACTTCGAAAGCCACAAGGTTAGACGCCTTAGGTGGACGATAGACAACAGCGACGAGAATCTTCGAGGAACGCGAGGTACCGATTTCCGCAAAAAGATACTCGGGACTGCAGGTATATGGGCCCGGAGAGACGGCAAGCAGCTTAGCCTGGAGAGATTGTAGCACATACAGCGCGACCTCGCCCCCGATCTTACAGACCCGATCATTACGTAATATCGAATATCCCGGCAATTAGACCGACGCATCCGAAACCTGCTCATGTAGTCACGATTCACTGATAGCAATCAGGTGAGCAGAGCAAAACGAGAAATGAAAACGTAGTAGATCAATGTGGCCTCGGATGGAATTGGCATTAAGATGACAGAGGCTAAGGTACGGTGAGCTGGCGGAACCGGGAGAGTTAACTGTCCCACCGGAGTGCGGGAGCTGACTAGGAGACGGCTGGTGAGGACACCGTCGGATCGACGTGAGACGGGTGAGATCGGCGGACGATGCAATCCGGAATACTGGCGCGCCCTGCGCTTTCCGAACAAAAATGATACCATTAGAATGCCAGACAAATCGGGCACCGGCCGCCTTGGCAGCAGCTTTGGTATCAATGAGGAGCCTATAGACATCCGGTGATAAAGCCTCGTTTAAGTTAATGGTAGTAGCCAGACCTACGGGACACGGAACGAGATCGGATGAAGCTAGACGGCCCTTAGCTTTTTTGGCTGCAATGAGACGTAAAAGAATGGTACGACTGCGAAGTTTGACGACGATCGGAAGCGGAGTAGCTTTGCGAGCTTTGTCGCGGGTAACTAGAAATCGGGAGCCAATAATGTCACCATCCGTAAGGCTGGAGTTGAGCGAGGCAACAACTCGGTTGACGGTAGCTGGAATAGATTCAGGTGACGAACAAGGTGCTCCGGAGATAATAAGTTCAACAGGACCAGAAGATTGACCACGCAACGACTGACCAGCCCGCAGATCGAGTTGGGCCTGTTTGAGCGCAGTGACATCGGAGGAAACGACACGGCAGCGTTCATCAAGTTCCGCGACCCGAGCAACATTTGTATCGAGCGCAGTTAAATCAGCACGTTGAGCTTACTGAGCCAGACGCAGCGCAGCATTATCCTCAGAAAGAATGCGATTATCATTTTCAAGAACCGAGATACGAGCCTCAGCGGCGGTGATACGCTCCTCTAAGACGAACAAGAGAGCAAACCGCCCCGCGAGCAAGTCCAAACGCTCATCCATACGTGTAGTTAGACTAGCGATTGACGTTATAGTAGCCCCAGCTCCAGACGGTTGGGATTCTGGAGCGATAAGAAGAGGTGCAGCGGCATAAGTATCACGGCCCACAGGTAGAGAGCAGGGCAGCGTAGACTCGGAAGCACGAGAAAATTCCTCAATCAATGCCCCGGGGCAGCAAGATTTAATTTTATCGCGACGCAATTTAATGTCACAACAGCCAAGGTGAAAGGCAAGTAGACAAGAACTAGAGCGCTTGACTTTCGTAGCAATGGGCTTACCGCAGTAAGAGCATTTGAAAATACCAGACATGATAAAAGCGAGTGCTGCTTGACCAACGGCGATACAGAAAAAGACAGCAGTGATGACATAAACACAACAGCAGATGGTGAGCAGGCGCTGACGCCACGGCAGGTGGGCGGTGACAGTTGACTCGTAGTAGAAGGCGGATCCAGAAGATAGGTGACTATCGATGATCGATGACAGGTATCGACTATACGTCGGGCATGCGCTGTGGGATGAAAGCTGAGATGTAGGTTATGTTTTCCAGTCAAAAACCGACCAGAAAATCGGAAAAATTCCAGTAGTCGTGAAAAAGCACCAGGGTGTCGGTTAGTCCGGAGAAAAGGTGCCGTAGAGCGCATGCAAGAAAATCTAGAAAGAAGACGCCCGAAGGCAGGAGACAGCAGTACCAGTGCAGAATGTTAGGAGTAGGAGTAGATAGCGTGTGACAGCACTCACGGAGAGAGGGAGAGAGCTCGAGAGAGGAGACGAAAGGCGTGAGCGATAGTCAGGACATCGACCATGTCCGCGAGTGGGAGCAGGCCACATCCCCCCCGGCTGGGAAGGAGGTAGACGAGCTCGGCGCTGGCGCGCTGAGGCAAGTGAAGCCAAGATTTCACTAACCTTTTAATTAGTTGATCGGCTATTTCTAAGGGACGTTTCTCCACCAGTGCTTCCCGTAGCAAGAAGTCAAGGCGCGGTACCAGGAAGGTAGCCACGGTCTCAGCCTTCTGCCAGGGTGTCAGAAGAGACTCGTCGACGGCCCGAAGATCGCGGAGAAGCTCGTCGATGGTTAGCAGTGAAGTCTGCTTGATTTGGAAGCCGGTCGGTACTTCGAGGTGCTGGTAAGGCTCGCCGGCTGCCAGGGCTCTAATTTCTTCGTTTTGGAGGGTGAAGCGGGTGGGCATTACTCTGCGAGTGCCTCTGCAGTCCTGATGCAGTGTTGCACACTTCGCAGGGTTGAACCGAAGTCCAATCCCACCCGCCGCAGCCTCCACCTTTCTTAATAAGTCGCGCATGCCCTCGGTGGAGTCGGCAACTAGGGCAATGTCGTCCGCGTAAGCAAGTGCTTGGTGCCGATGTCCGTGAAGCGTATAACCCGCGGGTGAGTCGGTCACTGCACGCAGGATCGGCTCCGCCGCGAGGTTAAACGCCACAGGGCTCATCGGGCACCCTTGCTTGACCCCCGAGCTAATCTTAATGGGTTCGGTGAGTCCTTCGGCGGTGCACACACGTGTGGTACAGTCCGTATACATGCTCTCCACGATATTTCGGAGAGCAGGAGGAGCACCGGCCTCCCCCAAATCACGGTAGATAGCAGCGTGGGGAATCGAACCAAACGCGTTGGTCGGATCCAGCCACCCCACCACCACCTGACGGCCCCCCCTGCGAGCGTCGTTAAGGACCTCCTGCAGTATGAAGTTGTGCTCGTAGCACCCCTCACACGGCAGGAAGCCCTTCTGTGAGGGGCTTAAACGCCGGTTCCGGATCGACCACGTAAGCAGTCGGTCGGCCAGGACTGCAGCGAAGAGTTTGGGGGTCGTGTCGCCGAGCGCGAGCGGTCGCCAGTTCGAGAGATCGTCGCGATCGCCCTTCTTATGCACCAGCACGGTAGTGGACTCCTTCCAGACAGAAGGGATCGACTCCAGACGGAGACAGGTGTTAAAGAGTGCAGTGAGCAGACGACAGTCCGGATCCGCCCTCCTCAGATCATCGTAAGTAAGACCGTCGGGTCCAGGCGCGGAGTCTACCTCACTCACTGTGAAGGGCCGAGTCAGAGTGTCGTTGCTCACCTCGTCTGGAGGCCCGTACGGAGGCGGAGAAGGCTGTGCTCCGAGTGGCGCCGACGGCGCGTAGATGGTCCGGAAGTGCTCCTCGATACGCTCTCGAGACACTTGACAGTGCTGAGACTGTCCGAGGAGCACCTCCTGGACCGCACGGCGACGGTTAGCCCGAAACAACTTCTGTATCCTAGTTGCCTCCTTCACCCGATCCCTTCTGCCCGGAAGGGCCGGCCGTTGCTGCTGCTGGTGTTCCTGTGGCTGTGGGCGATCCCGACGATCCCTCGCACCGCGCCCACGACCAGCTCCACGTCCCCTTCCCTCTCGGCGTTGGTCCGGCCTCCCTTCCCGGCTCCTCAAGACCCCCACCGGCTCTCCAGCGCCTTGGAGGAAAGCAGCGACTTGCGTCGCCGTCTCCTCCAGATCTTCTAGGCTGGCAGCCGCTTCCGCCATGCCAACCAGCAAGTCCCTCTCAGTCGGCGGTTCGTCCTCAGCACGAGGCTGGGGATTTTGCCGCCGACGGAGGGCCTGGCCAGCAGCCGTTGGCGACTACCGCGCTGGAGTCGGTAGGTGTCGAGAGACCGCCGCCGATCCGTGACTACTCACACGGAGGGCCGCCTGCCCCGGGAAGCCCGATGCTCCACCCCCTCCACCAGTTCCGGATGCGCACCGCCAAGTTCCGCTGCCTCCCCCTGATCCCACTCCCCTGGACCTGTTTGAAAACCCACCCCTTACTGAATTGTTTCTGTTTTCCATGCGGCTCGACTCCCCCGTAGAGCACGTCTGAGGCGTACCTGTGAAAATTTCAAAAGAATTATTAAGAGAAGGATCTAAAAGAACGTTAAATCTATTATTGTTATGCAAGTTTTCTGAATTTAAACGGTTGGAATTAATATTGTTATTCAAAGTATGTCTCCCTGTGGGAGCTCGGGGACCAGCCCCGAGGTCTTGCCTAGAAGATCTAGGCGAGTTCCTATTACTCGTGCTGCTGCGAATTGCCTGCGCTGTAGCAGGAGACGGCCTCGCTCTCGATGGTGCTGCTGGCGGCGACGGCAGTTCCTCTTCGGACGACGACTCTTCCGACGACCCTGGCCCGCCTCGGCGGTGTCGGCGGGCCCTTCCTGTGGCTACCTGCCACGGCGTTGCGCTCTGGCAGGTGGTGTTGTGGCGCCTCGGTGACGTTGTTGTTGTATGGGCCTCCCTGGATGGCCCCGCTACCCCTATTATGGCCAGCGGTGAGCGTGGTTGTCGTACCACCGGTGGCTGGACGGCGGTGTTCACCCACCCTACCGCTCCTTGGATCCGAGGGGTCATCACTGGCCCCCCGGAGATGGTGGTGGTGACCGTGGTGGTGGTGAGGGTCACAGGAAGCGTCAGGGCACAGATTTCTTCGTTGGCCGGGGCCCTCGGTTCCTCGCTGATGGTATGTAGATCTGCTGGGCCCCGGCTTAGCCTCGGTGGAGGGCTGCGGGAACCTCCCGCCACCCCTGGCGGGAGCGACGCGGCTCTGGTGTTGGACCGCAGCCCTTGGCGTGTCCCCTTCGTGCACCCTGTGGCCTGGAGCGGTCGGGCATTTCCCGCTGAGACGGCTGCGTAGGTGGGTGATGCTGCCGTCCTCCTCGACCCCGGCGGAGTAGGTCTGCTGGTGGTGGTGGTGGTGGTGGATGGTCGCCTCGCGCTGCCCACCGCTGTTGGTGATGGTGTGGCGGCGGGCGATCTTGCCTTGGTGGCCGCCGGGGTGATTCTTCGTCTAGTGCCAGGCTTTGGCACCGCTGCTCTGGTCGAAGGTGGTCGTGCTTCCACCGGCACGCTGCTGGATCTTCTACTCCTAGTATGAGGCCCCGCGTAGAAGAAGGACGGGGCCTCGCGGGGGGGACAGGTGCGGCCCCCCGCTGCCGGTGGAATCGTTGAGCTGGTTGTGGCGGTGCTAGACCCGGCTGCTGGTGATCAGGTAGAAGGAGCGGCTGCTGGTGATGCCGCTACCTGGTAGGAGGCCTCTACAGGCCGTGACAGGTTACTTGTCGTCCTTGTCGTCGTCGTCGTCGTCGCTGCTGTTGTGGCGGGGCTCAGGGTGGAGTTGGCCCCGCATCTCGATCCCGTCGTCGTTGCCGCCCCCAGCCGGGCTCGGGTGGGACGTCGTAGCTCCGAGCCCTCGTTGACGCTGGTGGTAGCCGTCCCTTGCGTTCGCTCAGGCACCGCAGTAGCTTCTCTACTTCTCTTCCCTAAAGATATAAAATTATCGAGCCTCCCTCGGCTCGAGGTATTAGAATTTGTATTAATACTAAGACTAGGTGGTTGCGACGCGGGAGGTACAGTCGCACCCGGACCTGCTGCCTGGTGTTCGTGCCGTGTGGCGTAGTGCAGCTTCACCTGCTTCAGGGGATACTTCCCTCCGCCAGTTTCGCCGCACCGGTGAATGACATTGAGGCCTGGATGATATTTTTTGGCGTGCTTGAGCAGGTCTGAGTGCGACTTGTACACACCTCCGGTTCTTCGGCCCTGATTATTATTATAGCATTGCGGGCAACGGAACTCCTCCGGAAACGGGTATTCTATGAATAAATTAAAATTATTATTATTATTATTATCACTGTCGTTTACCATAGTGCTGCTCTGTGATGGCTCCGCTGGCAGTGGGTAAATAGAAAGAAAAGAAGAAAGAGGGTATATAGAGTAGATAGCGGGTGAGTGAAGAGGGATCGGAAGATGAGAAGATAGATAGTGACAGTCGGTATTACCTCTGGAGCAGTCGGAGAGTTACCGACCAGAGGGGGCGGATGACCGTTGGTTCGCTGCGTCGAAGGTAATAGGTTTCGCTACCAGCTTTGACCGCTCACCGCAGGGTGGCAGCACCGTGTCCGTTAGGACTTGTGAGGTTTTCGAATCAGATGATACTAGACCTCTGCCTTGAACGGACACGCTGTCGGAAAGGATCCCGCAGTTCAGCTAATCTGCACTGCGAGACTTACACTTGTCTCGAGTTAACTTTAACGCGACCCGTCGGACTCGTTTGACGGAGTCAGGAGATGAGTCGACGATAAAGACTCTCGACAGTGCGTTTTAGGAAGGGAAGGCTTGGCCCTTACCTGTACACGAGCCGTACCCTCAGAACTAATTGCTTAGTCAAGATGGCCGCACGCCGTGACAGGCGAGTTAGCCTAGGTCGGGGAAGTGTCTAACCGCCGTCGGTAAACGTGTGAGAGGCAAGAGAGAGGGCGCCACCACGACGTCACCTGTTGCCGGGGAAAAGAGAGAAAGAAAGAAGAGATTAAAGCTACCCACTTGCCTGCTTTACCACCACGCAGCAAGCACCAAGTCTCCAGAAGAGCTCCGCGACCCGCGATGAAAATCCCAAGTCCCGCGTCGCTCCCGGGTTAATCGCTCCTCGCCGGTCACAAATAAAAATACAAAAAACAATAAACACAAAATTTTGTTTACATCTTCAGAAGTTGGCGGGGTATATTTTTATAATGTAATAAATGGGCCGAACCCAGCGGCACTGCAATGCCGGGCCAACCCGCGGCAGAGCCGAAGCAAGCCCCAGACACTCCGCCAACTTCCAAAAATCAGTTTAATATTCTGGCTCCGCAATGCGGAGCGTATCAGATATTAAGCTGATAAAAACAGATAAAGGCATTTATTTTAAAGCGCATGATCCCCCTGACTTACAATGTTCGTCAGGGGGTCGGTACACTCTTTGCCTTTGAGGCGAGGCTTAATTAGTTTTGTATCACATTGCCTTCTACGGCGGTCGTCAATAATAAAAAGAAGTATATAAAACATATGACTGGTAGTGATTAGTTAAAAAGTTAAAATTTTAGCTAGTGGCAGTCAGGTACATAAGTCTCATATTATCAGTCTTTTAAGACTTAATGACTAGTTCAGTTCGGTTGCCAGGGCCGCGGTGGGGTGAACGTGGGTGACTGATGAGTGCATGTATGAATGAGGGTGCATGGATGAAATATGAGAGAGAAGAATAGAATAAAGAAAATATAAAATTCTAGTATGTAAGATGATGAGTTGTTACGTGCGCAACTTCAGTTCCCTAAAATTGTTGCACTCACCTGACATTCAAAGTTAATTTCTTGTGTGCATACAACTTCAGAAATATAATTATTGAACTCATTGCTATCTTTGATTATAGCATATGCATATGCATATATATATATTCTTTTTCTCTTTTTCGTTTCTTCGCTGTAATAAATATCTACCGTCCTAAGGAGACCTAAAGTCACGTAGGGGCTGATAACGGCGTTGCATTGTCTCAATGTCCAACCTCCCCGAAGAGCGAGGTGAGGCAATGCTGACTCTGCTGACCCCTCATTATCACACTATCACACAATTACTGTATGTGTGATTTTCTCTCTCTCTTATTATTACAAAAACAGGGAAAATCATGCTAAGGAAATTATAAAATAATGCAGGGATACGTCAGTACGAATCTAAAATTAAGAAACTAATAAATTAGCAGTAATTTCGGTATAAAATAAGGATGTAAATGTACTGTAAGCGAAATTCTAATCAAGATAGTGTAAGTGGAGTATAGGTGAGGCATGGGATAGGATGGGACCGCACAACGCAAAGGCCCCTGTGGCTACGCTTACTGGATTAATCCGCGTAAGACAATGAGTAGAGATCTAATTGGTCAAGCCACGCGGATTAATACATGCATCACTGCAATCGGGTGCACCTCACCGCCTTTGAACTTGAAGTAGCGTCTTTCTTCTGTCAAGCCACATAGAGTGTGGATCAAAGTACCCGTGTGCAGCATAAGCCAGGAGTTATATCCGACCTTTTTCCTTTGTGAAGCAAGTGGTGATATAAAAAGGACTTTGTACTCGTCAATAAACTCGAAATAACGCGATAGAATCCAATAGTTTGGTGATCCGTTGTAAAATCAACCTTAGTGTTAACTTCTAGACTGATTCTTTCTTGCCATAAATCTTTAGCATAGATTTATGTACTATTTAAGACATTTATTTCAATTCAACCTTACTAATTCACTAACTGATCGCTCGCGTAAACTTAACTTTATTTGCATCTAACTATCAAGGACAATTTTCTTATCACCACAGTGCAATCCCTCACACAACTAATCTTCACGAACATCTCAATCTCTTTTAGGACTTCTAGATTCAGTGAAATAAGGTGACGAACAGTTAGAAAAACAAAAACTCTTTGAAATTCTTTGAGTTCCAATACAAAGGTGAGGACCCTCGAAATAGGGAATCCGCATAGTGCAGTCCCATGCTACACCAGGTCAACCAAAGCTAAGTCTCTGCGTTTCATTCACCAAAATTGTTCATATAAACTGTTTAGTTGTATACACATTGATTCCAGAATTCCTTGATTATATATATATATATATATATATATATATATATATATATATATATATATATATATATATATATATATATATATATATATATATATATATATATATATATATATATATATATATGTATATATATGTATATATAGTTTATTTATAAATTATTGGACCTAAATTTAAGGCTCAACATTCAGATCTTGAGTTTTCATACAAATCATAAATAGTTGTAATGCGAACGAAGACTAATACCACGGGTTGAGGCAGTACTCAGATACTTAGGGTTTACCCCTTGTCACAAGCCGTGCCGGGGATTCGTTCGTGTTATTATTAACACTAAAATCTAAGATATAATTATACCAATAGTTCTATAATCATAATACTAAGAGAGAGAGAGAGAGTTCCAATTTCATGGTATCAGATACTAACCTGTTCATTTACCTTTAGTTCTATTCGATGTTATAGAGCATGTAAACGTGGGTATCGTTATTCGGTAATTTATATATTTAGGGGTAATATCCCGACTACATGGTCATATTCTCGTCCAGAGTAAGAACCCTTTTCGAACCCCACGTCGACATGCAAACATAATTTTGATGTTATAATTTTATTCTATATTCGGCAGCTCAGACGTCAAGCGATGTTAGTCGCCTGAGCTTTCCATTTATTCATTTCTAAACGTTCAAGAATATATTAACGCTTTTACCAGTTAATTCAATCCACCATTTATTTTATCCAACCTACTCAAGCATGAGGTAACCAGCCCTAACCTTTGAATAAATCAGAATCGAGACCTGTATAGGACTAGACGGCAACGATCCCTACAAATCCTGTTATTGTTACATTTATTTACCTTTTTTAATTTCTTTTATTCAGTCTGTGACGTGGCGCGAACTCATTGATAAATTTATTTATCAATCAAACCGCTCGGATTAAACATACATATCGCGTTCGTCACATACTAAATTGGTGTCAGAAGTGGGATATATAGTTGCTGTTAAACAATTTCGATTTGTTCAGTTAAAGAAAAAAATAATAAAAAGGTTAAAAAAAAAAAATATATAATATTAATAATAAAAATAATAATAAGTTCGGTATATATCCGGAAGGGTATATTTTTCCCAGAAATTGTAGCTCTCTCTATCTTATTTTTATATTCATGTTATTATTACTAGTATGTTGATATATTCATAACCTTCTTTTGTGTACGACATATTATAATCTTTCATTCCAAATAACATAATCATGAGTACCGAGGATCTGTCAAACGCCGGGAGAAATCCTGGTAACAACCCAAATTATACGCGTGCAGATATGAGTGACGCGTTAATGGCATCAATGGTCGAGAATTTCGCGCTAGAACGCAGTACCCGCAACATTCCACAGTTCGACGGAGAGAATATACCTCTGAAGGACTTTTTACAAGATGTTCGAAACGGTTCAGCATATGTGCCGCCGGGGGCCGAAGGATCATATGTCAAGATGGTAATAGGTCAATTAAGGGGTGCCGCGCGCGACAGTACATATGGAAAACCTTTCAATTCAGTAAACGATTGAATTAAGCATTTGAAGGAAAGGTTCGCGCCAGGGAAAACCTACCCTTATTATCATCACGAGATAGATAACATCCGGATGCGACGTAATGAAACAGTAGGTGCTTTTTATGACCGACTTAATATCTTGGTAGCCGGGGCACGCGTCTCTTTGGAAGACAAATTCGGTGCGGGAAATGCCGAAGAAATGATGAGACCAGTAAAGGAATGTGCGTTGGATGCGTTCCTGAGAGGCTTACCCGATAGTTTAGCTAGAGCAGTAGATGCACGAGATCCGAAGGATCTCGAAACAGCACTTAAATGCGCAGTAACCACGGAAGCGCGGATGAAGGTCGGGATTTTACCTTCCGAAGAACATCGAAGACCGATATTCGCGAGGGCATCGTCGCCAACATTTTCTAATTCACAGTCTCGCGAGTATACAAACTATTATGTTAGTGAGTCAACCGAGACTAGGCCAAGATCACCATCACCGACGGCATCGAGATACTAGCCGGGTATCCTACGTAGACCGGAAAACTCGCGCGAGAATGATAGATATCCAGTGGCACCACCATACCCTTACCCTTATTTAGGAATGGGAGGTCCTTACTCATATGCATACCCACCGATGCCGTATTCTTACTATCCACCGTATGGATACCCCACTCAAGCGTCGGAGAATAGGTACAGTAATTATGTAGGGCCTGGATGTTACAATGACAGATCAAGATCAACGCAGTCTAATTTCAATGCTAGACCAGCCAGTAGCGAGCATAGATCTCAATCACCGACACAGACGAAACGCGAATCGGATATGGAACCGCGTAGAAATAATAGTGATTTTGAATACTTTCGAATACCATGATTTTCCTGAAGAACAAGATATAGATTCAGATTCAAATCAGTCTGGTAATGAAACGATTATTACAGATAGACTTGCCGAGATAGAGTCAAAGTTACGATTAGATCATTTAAACGATGAAGAGAAAGTACACGTTCTAGACTTAGTTGAGGAATACGCGGAAATCTTTCATTTACCGGGGGATAAATTAAAATCCACCCCTGTAGTTAAACACCGTATTCCAACCACAGATGATATACCAATACATACGCGTCAATATCGTTTCCCTCCAGTCCACAAATCGGAAATTGAAAGGCAAATGAACGTTAAACTAAGTAACGAGCTTATAACCCCATCAACCTCGCCGTACAATTCGCCACTCTGGATCGTCCCAAAGAAACCTGATTGAAATGGAAACCCGAGGTGGAGAATTGTAATGGATTATCGGGCCTTGAACGATAAGACCATAGGTGATGCATACCCCTTACCTAACATTACCGATACCTTAGATCACCTAGGTGGAGCAATGTATTAACTCCAGAAACAAGCAAAATTACATTCGGTAGCTAGATTAAAATTGGGAAATCAAACTCTTTATTACGTAATGACAAAGCAAAATTATTGGGATAAACCGACGTTCGAGGATATGTATATTAGCTTGATGAACCTTAGAAAAACCCTGATAGAAGACTCAGTAAGGTCAATCAGAATTCCAATCATCGGTTGTGGTCTGGATAGATTACCATGGGGGAAAGTACGAGGAATGCTAAGATACCTATTTAGGGGTACAGGTATTAAAATTCACGTTTGCACAAATATTCGGTTTAATGACGGAAATGATTCAGAAATTCAAAAACGAGAATCGGAAACGGAGAGTAAGGTAGTAACGCGTCAATTATACCCAATAACTAAGCAGAGTAAACCAACTAACAAGTCGAAGATACCTGAACCACCTACACGTAAGACTATTAGTAGGTCAGTATCAGAAGAACACCCGAAACCCAGCTTAAAGCCCAGGAAAAGACTGAAAACTATTCCGACTCTAGATAAAAGTGCAATATCATTGAGAACACGTTCCAAAACGAAACCGGTCACCTCTGTACAGGTCGGGATAAAACCATCATTGGCAAGGCCAAACATAATAGAGTCAGCTAGGGTATTAGGGCCTATCGTAGAAAGAACACCTTCGTTCGTCCACCAGGTTTTCGACAACCGGGGAGCTCCTGTGTCCAGGTCCTTGCACCTGTTGACCCACGTGGGTCGTAATAATTTCGTTCGTGACAGAATGACTTTGACTTCTGATAAGATCAAGGCTCGATATGATCTACGAGCTCGAGAAGAACTCTTTTCTGCAGGAGATCTAGTCTGGCTATTTCAACCAAGACGAGTACGCGGAAGGTGTCCTAAGCTCCAAAGTAATTGGGAAGGACCGTATACAATTATTACACGAATTAATGATGTAGTGTATAGAATTCAAAGATCTTCTTCAAGATTGTACATTCTGACCGCCTTGCTAAATACGAAGGAAGAGTCCTTCGTATACATTTCGTATACAATTATTACACGAATTAATGATGTAGTGTATAGAATTCAAAGATCTTCTTCAAGATTGTACATTCTGACCGCCTTGCTAAATACGAAGGAAGAGTCCTTCCGATGGTTAAAAAGAGAACTTGAAGACAGTTTCTTGCGTTCCAACCTTCTCAGGGTTTTCTGTGGTTTACCCTGAGAGTGAAGACGAATGTCGGGTTTGGATCCGGGAAAGAAACACCTCGAAGGAGCCACAGCTCAAGACTCTCCCGTGCTTAGGTAGACGCATTTTAGAACGCATTTGTTGACAAAATTCTTGATTTTCTGAACATCTTCTTGTAATCTTGTAAATAAATTGTTGTGAACTTGTTTGTGTACCTGCAACGCGTATGCAGAGTCGGGTCGACTCCTTTACTTGAGGGGGGGCAATGTTATAAAGGTGAGTTTTACCCGGTATACGCGTTGCAGAATGTTTATCAATATGTGACTGTCGTTGTCTCGACAACGACAGACTTCTTGAAAGGTTTGAGCCAAAAAGACGTGTTAAAATAAACTTTCTTAAAACTGAAGTGGAACAGAACATTTTATGAAGGTTGCCGCCGTTTCAGCCTTCTGCCACGGGGTGAGGAGAGACTCGTCGACGGCCCTCAGATCGCGGACAAGCTCATCGATGCTGGAAATAGGAGTCTGTCGAATTTGGAAGCCGGTCGGGGTCCCCAGGTGCTGGTAAGGCTCGCCAGCTGCCAGGGCCCTAATCCGCTGTCCCTGGAGGGTGAAACCAGTGGGGACTGCTCTGCGAGCGCCTCTGCTGTCCTGATGCAGTGTTGCACACTTCGCAGGGTTGAACCGAAGCCCAATCCCACCAGCCGCAGCCTCCACTGCCTGTAGCAGCACTTCCATCCCTTCGGGGGTATCTGAAATAAGCGCAAGATCGTCAGCGTATGCTAGAATACTGTGCCGATGGCGATGCAGCGCGTAGCCCACCCCCGTCCCCTTAGCTGCGCGCAGCACCGGTTCAAGGGCTAGGTTGAACGCCACAGGGCTCATCGGACATCCCTGTCGTACCCCCGAGCGGATGAAAATGGGGTTAGTTAACCCCTCGACGGTTCGTACCCGGGTGGTGCAGCCGTCATACATACTCTCCAAGATGTTACGGAGAGGGGAAGGAACGCCGGCCTCAGCAAAGGCGCGGTAGATAGCCTCGTGGGGAACCGAGCCGAACGCGTTCGACAGGTCCAACCACGCTACCACCACCTGACGCCCCCCCCTGCGAGCGTCGTTAAGGATCTCCTGCAGCACGAAGTTGTGCTCGAAGCACCCTTCGCACGGCAGGAAACCCTTTTGCTCTGCGCTTATGCGCTTATTGCGAGCGGACCACGTGGCGAGGCGGTTCGCCAATATTGCAGCGAAGAGTTTCGGAGTCGTGTCACCCAGTGCTAGCGGCCGCCAGTTTGTGAGGTCGTCGCGATCACCCTTTTTGTGTATCAGGACGGTGTTGGACGTCTTCCAGTTCGACGGCACCGACTCCAGACGTCGACAGGTGTTAAAAAGTGAGGTCAACAGGCGACACTCAGGATCGGCCCTCCGAAGATCACTGTAAGTCAGACCATCGGGTCCTGGCGCGGAGTTTGACGTCCGCTGGAGCCTCAGGTCTACCTCACTCACTTCGAAGGGTCGAACAAGGATGTCGCTACTGACCTCGTCTGGAGCCCCATACGGCGGCGGAGGAGGCCTAGCTCCCAGAAGACCCGGCGGAGCATACATGTCTTCGAAGTGCTCCGTGATCCGATCCTTAGGCACTTGACAGTGCTGGTTCGGACCCAAAAGCACCTCTTGGACAGCGCGCCGCCGGTTATTTCTGAAGAGCCGTTGAATTCTGGTGGCCTCCTCTACCTGGTACCGCCTCCCCGGAATATTCCCCTGTTGTTGGTGATCACGGCGACCCCCCAAACCAGTGCGTGCACGCCCCGGGGCACCCCTCCTCGCTCCGCACCGCTCAGGCCGACCTTCCGCCTCCCCCCCGTTCACCACCTCTTTCCCTACGGAGCTTTTGAGGAAGATAGCGACTTGCGTCGCCACTTCCTCGAGATCTTCGATCGAGGCGGCCTCCTCGGCCATGCCAATCAGCAGTTCCATCTCGCTTGGCAGCGAATCCTCTTGGGGAGGTGTTCGCCGCCGGCGAGAAGGTTGCCTGGCAGGCGTCGTCGACCGCCGCTCCGGGATAGGTAGCTGCTGGGGGTACGAGACCCGCTCGCGACTACTCGCAAGGACAGGCGCCTGCCCAGCTGGGGACCGCATTCCCCCCCTTGCTGCACTGCTCCCAGGCACTCTCCGTCGCATACTACGCCCTCCCACGCTAGGTCTGGAAAAAGAAAAAGGACCACCCTCATTAGCTTTATTAGTATTCCCCGTGGAGGCGCCCGGCGTTCGCTCTGAAAAATTAAAACTTGACTCTACGTTAGAAATTCTACTATTATTGTGACTACTATTTAAACTATTAGTTTTCTGCAAAACTACTCCCTGCAGGCCATCCGGATGCCAATGGCCTGGGACTCGTTCTAGAGGGCCTCTGAGATGGAGGTGAGGCCCCTACAGGTGAAGTTGTACCGCTGCGGCGCTATGGGTTGAGGTCAGGTGACGACCTCGCTGCCGCTGGTGATGTTGGGGTTGGCGACGGCGGGGTCTCGTCCTCCTCAGACGACTCCTCGGACGACTCTGGCCCGCCTCGGTGGCGGTGGCGGGCTCGGCCCGTTGCGAGCTGCCACGGCTGTGGTGGTGAAGATCTATGTGCGGTTCCTGTGACCGCCCTGGATGGCCCCGCTACCGCCTCGTCGATAGGGGGGAGGGTAGGCGCCGCTGGTGTTCGTTCGGCGCGCCGTGGCCTCGTCCCTCCCCCTGCGAGGACCCGGGAAGTGACTATGGGGCCCCCGCAACTGATGGTGGTCGTTACAGTCGTCGTCGTCATCGTCGCAGGCATGGCTGAGGTGACCGACAGTCCTTGTACCAGGTCCCCGTAGATGGTGGATGGTAGTTCGAGGACCCGGTTTCCTTCTGCTGGAGGGCTGCGGATGCCTCCAATCGACCCGGGCGGAAGTGACGTAGCCCGGGTGCTCGATCGCAGCCCTCTTCGTGTCGCCGTGGCACCCCTTGTCGCCTGCGACGGTCTGGTGGGAGCGCCCGCCGTGACGGCGGCGTAGGATGTGGTTGCCGCCGTCGTCCTTGTCCCCGGTGGTGTGGTTCTTGGTGTTGTAGAAGTGCGGGGGCGACCAGTGGCACCCACTGTCGGTGGAGTTGCAGTGGGTGTTCGCCCCCGTGTCAACCCCGGGGATGTCCTTATCGTGCCAGGCCTCGGCACCGCTGCTCTCGTCCGGCTGGTGGTCGGCCGGATCGTCTCAACCGGCATGCTGGCACCTCTTCGGCTTCGTGTATTTGGTCCCGTGTAGGTGAAGGATGGGGCCTCCCGTGGGGGGGTGCCTGAGGGCCTCCTGGTCCGTCGCTCCTCGTCCGGGGTATTCGGACGAGGTGCTGCGGAGGCTCCCTGAGCTGCCGGTTCTCTCCTGGGCTCGGCGGTGTCGCTATGCCTGGCTGGTTGCGTCCTGTTGGTGGTCGAGTTGGTGCCAGGGCGGCCTCTTCGCTCCGCCGTGGCTGGCTCGGCCTTGCTGTCGTCCTCGTTGTCGTCGTCGTCGCTGTTGTGGCGGGGCTAGAGGTGGTGGTCGCCCCGCTGGTTGTTTCCGCCGTCGCTTGGCGGCTCGTTGATGATCGTGTCGTCGCCCTTGCTCGTTCCGACGCCGCAGCTGCCCTAGAAAATATAGACTCAGGCCTCCCTTGGCCCGAGGCATTAGTCATGCTATTTACATTAATACTAGGACAATCACAGACTATCACAGACATGGAATTTGCGCCAGTCGTCCGCGCCGTAGCAGTCCTCGGGGCACGGGGAGGAGCTGGATCCGCAGGTGGGTGCTCCTTCAAGTGAAGCTGCTTCACCTGCTTCAGGGGGTAAGCCCCTCCGCCGGTGAAGCAGCAAGCAGCCCATTTAATTTCGATTCTGCTCGTGGGGTGTTGTTTCTTGGCATGCTTCACCAGCTCCGCGTGCCCTTTGAACACCCCCCCAGTCCTTCGCCCGTGGTTTCGTTCGTAGCAAAACGGGCACCGGAACTCCTCCAGGAATGGAAATTCTAAAATTATTTTGTTAAAATCATTATTATTATTATCGCTACTGGCCATTGTGCCGCACGGTACAAGTTCAGTGGGTGCGTGGGAATAGAAGAGTAGAAAATAGATAAGGAAGAAAGATCGCGACAGTCGGTATTACCTCTGGAGCGGCAAAGAGAGTTACCGACCAGAGGGGGCGGATAGCCTTTGGTTCGCTGGTCGATGGTAATAGATTTCGCTATTAGCTTCGGCCGCTCACCGCAGGATGGCAGCACCGGGTCCGCTCGGACTTGTGAGGATTCTAGAATCAGAAAGTTCTAGACCTCTGCCGTAGACGGACTCGCTGTCGGACGGGATCCCACAGTTCAGCTAATCCGAGCTGTGGAACTTACACTTATTTTGATCCGCCTAGACGTGACTCGTCGGACCAGATTTCTCCGGTCAATTAATGAATCACGCTAGGGTTTTCAAAGGTGCGTTCTTTAGGAGGGAAGGGCAGGCCCTTACCTACGCCACACGTGTCCTCAGAGCTAATTAGACTTAGTCAATATGGCGACACGGTAGCGCAAGGGAGTCTGTCCGGGGTAACGGAAAACGACTAACGGCTGACAGGTGTCACGTGACGGCTAGAGAAAATGGCCGTCACTACCTGTTGCCGGGGCAAGAGAGAGAAGAAGAAAAGAGAAAGAGCACCCACTTACCTTGTGTAACTCCGTGCGGCGACCTCTTACTAATTCCCGGTGGGGAGCTCCAGGTGTCCGTTGGGGGGTGCACTCAGCTTCGGACCGGCGCTCGTCAATGGTGTTCGCTCCTCGGCACACACACACAGAAATAAATAAAATAGGAGCACTTTTGTGTTTGATTTTTAGAAGTTGGCGGAGTATAATTTTATGATGTATTAAATGGGCCGAACCCAGCGGCACTGCAATGCCGGGCCGACCCGCGGCAGAGCCGGAGCAAGTCCCAGACACTCCGCCAACTTCCAAAAATCAGTTTAATATTCTGGCTCCGCAATGCGGAGCGTATCAGATATTAAGCTGATGAGAACAGATAAAGACGTTCATTTTTTCAGAATATGTTCCCCCGGGTTTACAAAAGTTCACCCGGGGGTATCAGTACAGTTTGTTTCACCTTTGGGCGAGGGCTATTGGTATAATATGGTTTTTACAGTCTTATCGACTCAGTCTTTTTGTTCAATGTTTTGGGGTTTCCAGGGCCTGGTGGTGCATGATGAGGCGAATGAAGATGCAGAATGAGAACATAGATTGATGCGGATGATTGACAGAGAAAGACAAAAGCTAGGACAGGTAGGAAATAGATAAATTAATAAATAAATAGGTAGAATGGAGTGAAGAGGAGATGGAAGGTGATAGTCAAGAGAATAAAAATAGAATGTAAGGACAAAACGGGTGTATAGTATAAAAATTATCAGTGGATAAAAAATAACATGAACAGAAATAAATAGTATAGAATACAGTCAAGGCGGAAATAAAATCAGGGAGAACTAAAGCTAGATGAGATGGATGGATGAGGCGTAGATCGTGTTTTGTATTTACAAGTCAGTAGATAAAAGCCAGGCTCTGGGCCCTCGCGACTAGATTAAGATGTTTATAGGACCAGTACCGGTCCTGAGTCAGGTACGATGCGTTAAAGCTAGGAATTGTAGATAAAAATAAGGACCAGCACTGGTCCTAAGTCAGGTACACAGATGTTTTAAATACTATTTGTACGTACCTATAGAGCGAGGGAGGCTTTTCCCTCATGGCCTTTGGTCTAGGGGTGGTCCCGGGTTGCCTGCCGGGAGCTCGTCATCTACTCTATATTGGCGTACGCCCGAAACATGCTCCACGTATATATCCCTGCCCCACTTGATGGTATCCGACACAATGAGCCTTCGCATTAACTGTGCGTATTTAGAAGAGATTCTGAATTGTTTTAAAACAGGCTCATTGGCCGGATCCCATAAGCCGAGAGCACCGACGACGATCGCAGAGACCGCCACGCGATAGCCGTGCCTGTTCAATTAATCGGCCAGTGGTTTGTATTTGAGAATTTTCCTCGCCCTGGCCTCCTCGAATGCTACGTAGGTGTTTTCAAAAGGCACGGTGATATCAACGATGACGATACTCTTTGAGGGCTCGTGCCTGACCACAATGTCAGGGCGGAGAGCCCCCAGCTCGCCGTCGACACCCTCGACCCGCCTATCTACCCTTAATTCCCCTGGGAGGCGACAAGCCTTGGCTATACGTTTGACGACGGCGTGGTGTCTTAGTTGTCGAGCCGCCGAGTGCGGCCCGCAGTGGTTGAGGACGTGGGGAAGACTCTCCAGGAGCTCACCGCAACGCCGGCAACGCTTATACCCGTCCCCCCAACGTCTCGCCCCGTTAAGAGGCAAGACATCGAGGCGCGCACGGTGGATAAAACGCCAATCAGCGAAGCTAGTGAAGCTACCACCTCGGAGGAAATGGTTCGACACGTTTGACCGTGCCGAAACCTGGAAAACCTTCCCCTGGTCCGGTTTACTTTTCAAGCGACGTGTATAGAATTCAGTCACTGCCAGCCGCAATCGGCGGATGACTTGATTACGCGACTCTGGGGACACCGTCGTCTCCCGCTCACCTGCGCCTCTCATCGTCACCACCAGTTCCTCCCTAACCTCCGACCATTTCCATTTTGCTGCGATCTTGTCCTTGGATCTCCGAGTCGCATTTCGAGCCCTCGACCACAGCGAAGAAATGTCCCCTCCGTCACGCGAAAACTCCCCCTCCAGCGAACCGGAGAGGTAAGTGGCAAGATCTTGATTTGACGGAGCTCTACCTGTTTTCCTGGCTACCGCATGCCTTAGCGACGCCCAGGCCAACGCTCTGACCACCGGGTCATCCACCGTCAGAAGACGGTAGGCGTGAGCGATGGTCAGTGCATCGGCCAACTCTGCGAGTGGGAGCAGTCCGCATCCCCCCCGGCTGGGAGGGAGGTAGACTGGCTCGGCGCTGGCACGCTGAGGCAAGTGGAGCCAAGATTTTACGGTTTTTCTTATGATTTTATCTGCTTCTTTGAGGGGACCTTTCTCCACTGAAGCACCCCGCAGCAGGAACTCGAGGCGTGGCACCAAGAAGGTGGCCACGGTCTCTGCCTTCTGCCACGGGGTAAGGAGGGACTCGTCGACGGCTCGGAGATCCAGGAGAAGATCGTCGATGGTTAATAATGGGGTCTGCCTAACTTGGAAACCGGTGGGGACTCCGAGGTGCTGGTAAGGCTCGCCGGCTGCCAGGGTCCTAATTTCTTCTCCTTGGAGGGTGAAGCGGGTGGGCGTGGCCCTGCGAGTGCCTCTGCAGTCCTGATGTAGTGTTGCGCACTTCGCAGGGTTGAACCGAAGTCCTATCCCACCCGCCGCAGCCTCCACTTTTCTCAATAGTTCTTGCATCCCCTCCGTGGTATCTGAAATAAGAGCCAGGTCGTCAGCATATGCTAGAATTTGGTGCCGATGGCCATGCAGCGTGTAACCCGCAGGCGAGTCGGCAGCTGCACGCAGCACCGGCTCGAGTGCGAGGTTAAACGCCGCAGGGCTCATCGGGCACCCTTGTTTAACCCCTGATTTAATTTTTATAGGCTCGGTGAGTCCTTCGGCGGTGCGCACCCGGGTGGTGCAATCTGTATACATGCTCTCCAAGATGATTTGGAGAGCGGGAGGAGCACCAGCCTCCCCCAAAGCCTGGTAAATGGCAGCGTGCGGAATTGAACCAAACGCGTTGGTAAGATCCAGCCACGCCACCACCACCTGGCGGCCCCTCCTGCGAGCGTCGTTAAGGACCTCCTGCAACACGAAGTTGTGCTCGTAGCACCCTTCGCACGGCAGGAAGCCCTTTTGTGAACTAGAGAGACGTTTGTTCCGGATCGTCCACGTAAGCAGTCGGTCAGCCAAGACTGCAGCAAAGAGTTTGGGGGTCGTATCGCCGAGCGCGAGCGGTCGCCAGTTCGAGAGATCGTCGCGATCGCCCTTTTTGTGCACCAGCACGGTGGTGGACACTTTCCAGATAGAAGGGATCACCTCCAGACGAACACGGGTGTTGAAAAGTGCGGTGAGCAGCCGGCACTCTGGATCCGCCCTTCTCAGGTCATCGTAAGTCAGACCGTCGGGTCCCGGAGCGGAGTTTGACGTCCGCCGGAGCCGCCGGTCTACCTCACTCACCGTGAAAGGCCGAACCAGAGCTTCGGTGCTCGCCTCGTCTGGAGGCCCGTACGGCGGCGGAGGAGGCTGTGCTCCGAGTGGTGCCGACGGCGAATACATATCCTCAAAGTGCCTCCCGACCCGATCCCTGGGCACTTGACAGTGCTGGGACGGTCCGAGAAGCACCTCTTGAACCGCACGCCGCCGGTTAGCCCGGAACAACTTTTGAATTCTAGTTGCCTCCTCCACCCGATCACCTCTATCCAGAAAGGCCAGCCGTGGCTGTTGCTGGTTTCGTTGCGTCTGCGGGCGATCGCGGCGAACCCTTGAACCGCGCCCACGACCAGTTCCACGACCCCTTCCCCCTCGGCCTTCATCCGGCCTCCCTACCCTGCTCCTCAAGACCCCCACCGGCTCTCCAGTGCCTTGGAGGAAGGCCGCGACTTGCGTCGCTACCTCCTCCAGATCTTCGGTATTGACAGCCGCTTCCGCCTTACCGATCAGCCCGTCCCTCTTAGTCGACTGCTCGTCGCCAGCACGAGGCTGGAGGCGTTGCTGTCGACGGAGGGCCTGACCGGCAGTTGTTGGCGGCTGTCGCACTGGAGTCGGTGAGTGTCGAGAGACCGAGGCCGATCCGCGACTACTCGCAGAGCGGGTCGCCTGCCCCGGGGAACCCGACGCTCCACCCCTTCCACCAGATCCGGGTTCCTCTACCTCCCCTTGAACCCACCCCCCTGAACTGATTTAAAACCCCTACCCTTGCTGATGATTCCCCGTTCTGTGTGCGACCTGGCTCCCTCGAGGAGCATGTCCCAGGCGTACCTGGTAAAATTAAATTCGGCTCTATTATACTAATTGAATCGTCTAGATTGTTTAAATTATTAGAAAGAAGGCTAAATCTGTTGTGAGAGCTATTTGTCAAGTTAATAAAAGAATTATTATTATCACTCCCTGCAGACGCACGAGGACCAGCCCCGAGGCCATGCCGGGAAGAATTTGGAGTAAAAATAGTGTTTGAGTTATTAGATTTGGAACGTATTGCCTGGGCCGTTGTTGGGGACCGCCTCATCCTTGGGGGAGCTCTCGGTGGAGACGGCGGTTCCTCTTCGGACGACGATCCTCCTGAAGACCTGGGCCCGCTCTGGTGGAATCTGCGGGCCCCTCTCGTCGCTACCTGCCACGGCGTCGTAGATATTTCCTGTCCTGGGGTAGCCCTTGATGGTCCGGCTACCCCGACTATGGCCACCGGGAGGAGCTCTGGAGCTGCCGGAGGTGTTATGGCAGCTCTCGTCTCCTCCTGCCCTGCCCTGTAGAGCCGGGATGACATAATGGGCCTCCCCGATGTCGTCGTGGTGATGGTGATGGTGGTGGGTGTCTCAGGCAATGTGAGGGGGCACAACGGTACATTAACCGGGGTCCAGATGTCCTCGGTGATGGTAGGTAGTGCCAGGGGACCCCGGCTATCCCTCGTTGCAGGGCTGCGCCTGATTATCGCTACCTCGGGTGGCAGTGAGGTAGCTCTTGTGTCTGAGCGCAGCCCTGGGCGTGTCGTTGTGGGACCCCTCGCGGCCTGAGTAGACCGGCTGGTGCCTGCTGCGGTCACTGCAGCATAGGTTGGAGAGCTGGATGTCCTTTTCGGCGCCGGCGGAATTGGCTTTGAGATGGTAGTGTTAAGGGGGCGCCTTGTCGTGCCTGCCACCGTTGGGGATAGTGTGGTGGCAGGCGTGCGCCCCTTCGTCGCTGTTGCTGCAGTTTGTCTAGGCACCGTGGCTCGCTTAGCGATGGAGTTGAGGCGAGTCGTTGGCCGGTCTCCCACTGGAACGCTGGAGGCCCTCCGGCTCCTCGTTGTAGGTCCTGTGTAGAACGAGGGCAGGGTCTCTCGGGGGGAGCTTGGGCTGCTTCCCGTCGTTGTTGGGGTGGCCATGTCTGGCCTTGGCACTTCAGGTATCGGAGTTGGTGTCGACACCTGGGATGTAGTCGGCGTTGGGATCGTCGTCTCTGCTGCGGGGCTCAGGATGGTATTGTCCTCGCATCTGGCTACAGCTATGAGTGGCGGTGGGGTCGCTGCTGTAGCCGTCGTCTCCGCCGTCCGTTGGCTCCTCGTTGACGTTCGGCTGGTGGCGGTGGAGGCTGTCCCCCGTCCCGGTCCAGGCAACCTATTCACAATAAAATCATCGAGCCTCCCTCGGCTCGAGGTATTAGTCAGACTATTCACAGTACTATTGTTAGGACTATCACAGACTATCACAGGTACATTATTCGCGCCGGTTGTCCGCGCCGTGGCGGTCCTTGGGGCACGAGGAGGAGCTGGATCCACAGTTGGGTGCTGCTTTGTGTGGTGCAGCTTCACCTGCTTCAGGGGGTAAGCCCCTCCGCCGGTGAAGCAGCAAGCAGCACATTTAATTTCGATTCTACTAGTTGGATGGTATTTTTTAACATGCTTCACCAGCTCTGCATGCCCTTTGAACACCCCCCCAGTCCTTCGCCCGTGATTTTGCTCGTAGCAAAATGGACACCGGAACTTCTCCGGGAATGGAAATTCTAAAATTATATTATTTGAGTCATTATTATTGTTATTATCGCTACTGGCCATCATGCCGCACGGTACAAGTTCAGTGGGTGCGTGGGAATAGAAGAGTAGAAAATAGATAAGGAAGAAAGATAGCGACAGTCGGTATTACCTCTGCAGCGGCAAAGAGAGTTACCGACCAGAGGGGGCGGATAGCCTTTGGTTCGCTGGTCGATGGTAATAGATTTCGCTATTAGCTTCGGCCGCTCACCGCAGGATGGCAGCACCGGGTCCGCTCGGACTTGTGAGGATTCTAGAATCAGAATGTTCTAGACCTCTGCCGTAGACGGACTCGCTGTCGGACGGGATCCCACAGTTCAGCTAATCCGAGCTGTGGAACTTACACTTATTTTGATCCGCCTAGACGTGACTCGTCGGACCAGATTTCTCCGGTCAATTAATGAATCACGCTAGGGTTTTCAAAGGTGCGTTCTTTAGGAGGGAAGGGCAGGCCCTTACCTACGCCACACGTGTCCTCAGAGCTAATTAGACTTAGTCAATATGGCGACACGGTAGCGCTAGGGAGTCTGTCCGGGGTAACGGAAAACGACTAACGGCTGACAGGTGTCACGTGACGGCTAGAGAAAATGGCCGTCACTACCTGTTGCCGGGGCAAGAGAGAAAAGAGAAAGAGCACCCACTTACCTTGTATTACTCGAGAAAGCTTAAGATGGCTGCCAGAGTAATTGTCCCTAGCTAACGTCTCAGAGTTTTTCGCAAATACAATTTTTTGGTGGTTTCGAGAGTATCCTTAAAATATCAACCCTAAATTCTACACACACCGGACACCTATAGAAGGCAAAAACACCTAATAAGCTGCACCAAGTGTTCTCCTGGGAGTAAATAAGACCTGAACAGATTAAAGCCGTAACGGTTAAGCGGGAGCCTGGGGCGCTGCAGTATTTCAACCGACAAATTTCAAACGGCTATCCTGGAAAGAGGTTCTTGATAATCTAGCGGAGTAGATCATCCCAAGATCCCCTAACCGGGTGCTGGTACACAGGTGTGCTCGTCTGTGTCTTGTAAGTTTGTTGTTTTCAGTACCCTAAAATTCATTAAGGTCTATATTTAATGCCTACTCCTAGTGTATCTCCGGATATGGAGCCGGATCGCAGGGCTTCGGAGTCTAAGAGAAGTAGAGAGGAGGATGGGGACGAGCGAGAGGGGGATCTGGTCCAGCCGTCAAAGGTCAGGGTTAGCTCCCCTATCAAACTCGATCCTCTTCCTGGTAGGGTGTTGAGGAATAGATTCGTAGCCATGGACAAAGGTCCTTTTATAATTCAAGTTTTTGATAAACGGGGGTTAAAACTCGGTAACCTCCATATAATGAGCTTTAGCCGGAAGCTTAAGAGCTTCAACAGGGAAATAATAAAAATTTCACCGTCAGGCTATGACAGATTTAATATTGTGTTCAATAACTTCCTAGACGCTAACGATTTCATAGACAACAGAATTACGCAGATTGATCCTAATTATGGGGCTTATGTCCCAGATTCGAGTATTTGTAAGGTGGGCCTCATCAGGGGGGTAGATACCGACCTGACGGAGGACGATATTATGGAAGGGTTTAAGGCACATGACCCGTCCGCCAATGCTCCTATGCGGGTCGGAAGAATTTATGCTTATTACACCAACTCAGCCGGGCAGAAAATCAGAGAGAAGACCTCTCGAATCAAGGGCTACTTTAGAGGTGAGCTGCCCGACTCAGTAAAAATTTGGTACTCAGTCAGAAGCGTCACCCCCTTCTTTCCCCCGATTAAACGGTGCGCTAGGTGCCTAAGGTTTGGACACATAGAGCGCCAATGCCGGGGAAGGGCTAGATGCAACAGATGCGCAGAACCCCACGCAGAAGCATTTTGTAAAATCAGAGAGCCCTCGGAAACAGGGAGCAAGTGCGCGAATTGCGGTGGGGCACACTGGGCCTTCGATAAACTTTGCCCTATCCTGATAGCTAAGAGAAAATTACTAACAGAAAACATTAAAAAGGCTTACTAACAGAAATCTCATACAAATAACCTTAAATCGCGGGGTAACATAGGATCTGCGCAGTTTGAGCCTGGTGAGAGGGACTTTCCCTCCCTCCGCGCAAGGCCACCAGCAGGCAATCAGGCAGGGAGTTTTACAGGTCGTGCAGGCACTTGGGAAGCAATATCAGGTCAGAATGTAGGGAGTGCTGCCAGAAGCAGTGTGATAGGGGTCGTGGAATCCGAACAGCTGGACCTTCCCTTGGAGAGTGATCTACCAGATACAGTTTTCGATATAGACATGGATGAGGATCTTGTAGAAACAGGTAGCTCGCTCGACGGTACCTTAATGGGAAGTGCGCACTCGGCGTCGTCTACCCCTGTCAGTGTAGTAGACATGGAGCTGTTGGTTAGGAAGGAGGTTAACCGGGCTGTAGCGATGTTTTCCTCTGCAATTTGTGCTATTATCTCGAAACAGTTTCCAGATTCTGATTTAATTATCAAGTCCATTAGGACTGCGGAGGAGTCCTTCGTGCAGGGGGGAATAGAGCTTTCAGATGGCGGACTTCCTTAGAATCGGACAGTGGAACTGTAGAAGCATTTAAGTAAATGGACGGACATGGCTAATTTTATTAAAGATTTTGATATTTTATGTATTCAGGAGTCCTGGCTACGGCCGGACCAACTTATAAAGATTCCTAATTTTAACTTGATAAGAAAGGATAGGATCTTTAATAATCCTGGCGGAGGGGTGGCCTGTTTTATTGCTAATAACATACAGTACAGGAATATAAACGCGCAGATCCCGTCGGACAAGTTAGAATGGATCCTTATTGAAATTAGTATAGGTAGTGGGACCTTCCACGTTTTTAACTTGTACAGATCCCCAAATAAACACTTGAGCACCCAAGAATGGAGTGCAGCATTGTCCCCTCTTGACGCCTTGCCGAACCTAATTATCTGCGGCGATTTCAACGCACATCATCGGAATTGGGGGAGCGAGCTCAACAATAACGAAGGCAGGCTTCTCGCATCGGCAATCGATGACTCGAATTTGATCGTTCTTAACTCGCCAGTTTCCACGCGTATCCAGAGAGGGGATGACGGCAGGAGCTCCCCGGACATCTCTCTGGCTTCCCCGGACATCTTCGCGAAGGTAACCTGGGGGGTTCTTGGAGATTCCATGGGGAGCGATCACTTGCCCATTAGTATTACTATCGGAAACCTACCCTGGTTCAGGATTCATACTAGAGAGAAGATCTCAGTTAACAAAGTGGACCGGTCTCTTTTCTCTTCGGAATTAGATAAGAAATGCGAATCTATGGAGATTAGGCCAGGTAATTTGTTAGAAGGCTACTCCTTATTTGTCGAATCAATAAAGAGGTCGCTGAAACTGGCAGGAGCAGGCTTACCGACAGGTCTTAAAACCAATTCACAAAGCAAGGCCCCCTCCCCTGCGCCTTGGTGGTCGAAGGACTGTACCGCGAAGGTGGAGGAGAGGCGTAGGGCATGCAGACATTACAGAGAGCATCCCTCAGATGCGAATTACGAGGCGTATATCCAGGTATGCAAGGAGACCTCCAAATTTTTAAGCAAAAAGAAAAAACTGAGCTTCGGGGAGTTTTGCAACAAGCTTAATCCAAGTACTCCCCTGGACAAGATCTGGGGTCCCATTAAGGCGTTTAGACGCAGATTCGCAACACCGTCTTCCACCTCGTCCTATTCAGCCCGAGACCCTTGCATTGAAGCAGCACTGAACAAATTGGCCCCACCGTTTGTGGCCGAAGAAGGCCCCCTTCCGGAAGGTCTCGCAGTCGAGTCGCTTGTGTCGGCTCCTATTTCCAGGGAGGAGCTTGACTCTTCGATTGCGAGGGCGAGGGAAGGGTCGGCAGCAGGACCGGACCTAGTTACGTACAAAATTATTAAAAACTTCGGGGAGAAAACCAGAAAAACCCTGCTAGAAATTTATAATTTAGTTATTAGCCTTGGACAGTCCCCCTTGGAATGGAGGAGATACACTGTTTGTCTGATCCCTAAGCCTGGAGGCGCGGGGGTGAGACCCATTGCTCTCTCCTCCGCTCTTCTAAAAACGCTAGAGAGAATAATCAACGACAGGCTACACTTCTGGGTAGAGAGGAATGCGATCCTCCCAAATTGCTTCTTCGGTTTCCGAAGGAACAGGTCCTGCCTGGACAATATAGCTATCCTGGTCACTGACGCACATATTAATTTCATTAAAAACAACTTTATGCCAGCGATTTTCATAGACATCGAAGGTGCATACGATAACGTGGTGCCGAGCATTTTAATCAGTGAGTTATTAGAGCTAAACCTTCCTATCCGGTTTGTAGCTTTTATCCGCAGTCTCATCTGGGAAAGGGAGGTGGACGTCTTTTTTCAAGGAATCGGGTTGGGCAAAAGGGTCGTGGCTAAGGGTCTACCGCAGGGTTCCATCCTCAGTCCTATTTTATTCAACATTTATTTAAGGAAGATTTTATTACACATAGGTAGTGAGATGAGAATTTTATCATATGCAGATGACCTAGTAATTTACGGCTCCTCACCCGACCTCCCTAAGGCCCTGACAGAGGCAACTGGGTCCTTAGATCGACTTGGAAGCTGGCTTAGGTCCAGGGGCCTACGAGTTTCTGAGCAAAAGACGCAGCTCTGCGTTTTTTCGAGGAGGAGCCTGGGGCACTCTCCGGTGTCTATTATTTTGAACAATGTGAGGATTACCAATAGTGGGTCGGTGAGATTTTTGGGGGTTTTCTTAGATGCATCTCTTAACTGGAAAATCCAGATCGGTATTTCGAAGGCTAAGGCCATGAAAGCTATCTCCATCATTAAGGCGGTATCAGGGTTCAAGTGGGGAGCACATCCTCAAACGTTAATCATTGTTTATAAGGGATTAGTCAGAGCTATACTGGATTGGGGGTGTTATTTCATCCAGGCCGGCTCACTCAAATGCTTAGAGTCTCTGGAGCGGGTACAATTTGCGGCCCTGAGAGCGTGCTTGCGATGCATGAGATCAACGCCGACAAACGTCCTCTTGCATCTAGCCGGAATCCCCCCCCCCCCCCCCCCCCCCTCAGGGAGAGACGGGCCTTTTTGGCCAAAAAATTTTTGCTTAAATCCGCATCCTATTCCTTAAATATGCTCATCCCTAAATTCCAATGGATCCTAGAAAGATCGCAAAGACCTGGGGTTAAAGAGTCTTACCTTCCAGCCCTGTACTCGACATGGTTGGGACTCAGGCACCTTCTGCCAGATGTGATGAAATCCAGACTCCCTCCTATCTACAATGTGGAGTATCGGTCACTGTTTTTTAAAATAAATATTGATGTTCTAGCGGGCAAAGAGAAAAAGAGGTCCTCGAATCCCAATCTTTCATTCCTTGAGCTAGTCAAGGATAAATACCAATTCCATAAACTGTTATTTACTGACGGTTCAAAATCAGATTCCCCACATAAAGTAGGAGCTGCAGTGGTGGCTTTAGACCCGGAGCAGACGGATTCTATTAGGCTGAAAGAACACGTCTCCATATTCTCGGCGGAGGCGCTGGCTATTTACAGAGCTGCGAACCTCATTCGGGAAAATAATTGGAGGGTTTCTGCAATCTTATCGGATTCGCTCAGCGTCTTGAAATCCCTGTCTAGTTTCGGACGCTTCAGAACTGGCAACCCTGTCCTGTTACAATTAAGACTATCTTTATGGGAACTCTCGTCTAGAGGCTTCGAAATCTCCCTCGTGTGGATACCAGCGCACTGTGGAATCCGGGGGAATGAGAGGGCTGACGCGTTGGCTAAGGCAGCCTTAGAATTGATTCCGGACCCAGAGGTTCTATGCTTCTGGGCCGATTTCGTGTATATATTCAAGAATGCGGTCAAAGTCACCGCAGAGACTAATATTAAAGATCTGGGCGCATTTAAGGGAATGAAATTCTGCCAATGGGCGGGGCCTTTTTCCTTCTCCCCATGGTTCAATGGAGTAAGCCTGAACAGGAAAAAGATAACCCTTATAAACAGAATCAGGTCGGGCCACTGTACTTCTGGAGCCCACCTTTACAGAATTAATCTTAGACAAGATAGCACATGCGCCTGCGGACATTGGTCGCAGTCCCTGAACCATATTATATGGGAATGCGAGGAGTGGGCGGCCCCCAGGTCGGGGCTCTTACAGTTTCTGGACAGAGCTCAGGTAGAGACGAATGCGGACATCCAGGAAGTGTTCTTACGCAAACCTTTAAAAATAGCCCTCGTGATCTGCGACTTCATTATCCGGAATAACATACCTCTTTAATTCATGTATCCCTCTATTAGATGATTTGTATTATGTCTGTTCAGAGATGTGTGACGTCTACACTCACCCCTCATAGATCTACTCCGAGACTGGCGTTAACACCACAGTAATACCTCCCTGAACTAAAACACCTCCGGGAAAAAAAAAAATAAAAAAAAATAAAAAAAAAAAATAAGAAAACAAATTAAAAAAAAAAAAAAAAAAAAAAACTGTGTCTGAGATCAATCTAGTCTCTAACCATTTATAACCTACTGGACACGCAATACTACAAGAGATTGCATTTGGTACTTGCCTCGAACCGCCTGAGGTTCAACGAGGATATAACCACAAAAGGAGAAGAAGAAGAACCTTGTATTACTCCGTGCGGCGACCTCTTACTAATTCCCGGTGGGGAGCTCCAGGTGTCCGTTGGGGGGTGCACTTAGCTTCGGACCGGCGCTCGTCAATGGTGTTCGCTCCTCGGCACACACACACAGAAATAAATAAAATAGGAGTACTTTTGTGTTTGATTTTTAGAAGTTGGCGGAGTATAATTTTATAATGTATTAAATGGGCCGAACCCAGCGGCACTGCAATGCCGGGCCAACCCGCGGCAGAGCCGGAGCAAGCCCCAGACACTCCGCCAACTTCCAAAAATCAGTTTAATATTCTGGCTCCGCAATGCGGAGCGTATCAGATATTAAGCTGATAAGAACAGATAAAGAGGCATTTATTAAACAAAACATGTTCCCCCGAGCTTACAAACGTTTGCCCGGGGGTATCAATACAGAATATGCCCCTTTTGGGGCGAGGCTCTTGAATATTGTAACGGTAATTTCCGGAGGTCGGGTACCCCGGGACAATTAATCCGGCACAAACCTGGCTCCAACGTCGCTCCTAGGGGTTACTGGGCGCCAGACTCCAACCGCGGAGTCCTCTCTCTCTCGCTCTCTTCCCGACACTAGCTAGACTTAGGTAGAGGGATGTGGTGGGGGCGAAGAATAAAGACACGAACTCAAATTTGGATTTTAGAATTAGACTAGCTGATAATTGTTCTCGTTCGCTCGCTTCGCTCGCTCACTCGATTGGTGGAGCGTTGTTCCTCTCTCGCTTCGCTCGCTCACTCGATTGGTGGAGCGTTGTTCCTCTCTCGCTTCGCTCGCTCGGTTGTCAGTGGTATTCCAAATATTAATATATTGTGTGAATCAATGAAGTGGCCTTAGCTATTCTAGTCTTTCGGAAGGCACAAACACCAACTGGGTAGTTCGCGCGTGTGTGTGTATCTATTCGGTGTGAAGTCCGAAAACGGATAGCACACTAAGGAGAAATGTCATCGCACTCTTAGCCAATAGTACTTCGTTATACTTGATAAAAAAGGTTTTCCAACTTAAATGTGAAATCATCAATACATGTATCATTAATAATAGAAGTACTATCGCTCAATGGAAACCGACGAGAAGGTGGTGCGGTATCTTCCATCGGGAAGGCAGGGATTAGGAGGGGACGGGTTAGCAAATAAAACGGGGTAGCAAATAAAAATTCGAGTCAAATTGATAGAAGATAATTTTTTTACTGCGATAAAATGAATGCTTATCAGCAGAAAATTTTGTAGCGCTAAACCACATGAGACCTTAGCGGCTAATTTTGTAGCGCTTTGCCATATGAGACTTCAGCAGCTAATTTCGAACACTGAACCATAAGAGGCTTCAGCAGCTAATAAATTTTGTAGCGCTTAGCGACCCAAAGTGTCAAGCAGCTAATAATTTTTGTAGCGCCTAGCCACACGAGGCATTGGCAGCTAATTTTTTCAGCTGTGATACCTACGTAAGACATGAGCAGCTAATTGTTCTGACCGTTGGACTGAAATTATTGTAGGTAAGCAGCTGAATTTTTGGAAAAGTCAATAACATCAAATACTACATGTCCGATCGAATATTATCAAGATAGTAATTGATTATTACAGTTCCACAGTATGCGGTACAATTCGAAGTGCCAATGTGACTGTAACAGTGCATGTATGTACACTTGGCGAGGTTGATTCTGAGCCGGAAATGAAAATCAGAAAATTTACTAGGCTGATTGTTACTAGGCAAGTAGCTAGACAGTCTACTGCGAAACCAGCAGGAGCTGTCTGCTAGACCGAGTCTGACACCGAGTGACATCATTCCGAGAGCAGACAGCTCGTGTCTAGCTACTTGCCTAGTAACACTCAGTCTAGTAAATTTTCTGATTTTCATTTCCGGCTCAGAATCAACCTCGCCAAGTGTACATGTATTGCGAACTTCGCATTTTCGACAGAGTATATTTTTCCTAGTGCCGGCATAAATATACAATTGTAACTATAAATCGATTTATTCACGTAGCACCTAGTATTTCTTTGTAGACAATATTTCGTGTACATGACTTATGAGTCGAATTTTTACTGTTAATAATGACAGATTTGTCTGTTAACAAAACTTTCAAATTGTTTCTAGACTTAACTCTGGACAAGGCAACATACAGTTGACCATGACTAAATACTGGATTTGGTAAATATACACCGACGCTGTCAAAAGATTGACCTTGCGACTTGTTAATTGTCATCGCACAACCTAATCTGACAGGAAATTGTCTTCTTACCATCTTGAATGGCATCTCCTCTTCGGACGGTGATAAATCTATCCGGGGTATCAATACAGTTTCTCCAGCGCAATTTCCACCGATGATTTCCGTACAAATTAAATGCTGGTTCAACTTTTTAACAATTAGTCTGGTACCATTACATAATCCTTGTGATAAATTTAGATTACGTAACAGGATAACAATGCACCCTACTTTTAACGTTAATTTATGCGGTGGTAGACCATTCGGCGTCAATGAATTCATGAATTCTACTGGAAGTATATTTTTGATGTCTGTATTATCTTCATCCTCACCTGAATCTACACTAAAATAATGTACACCAACACCTTTAATTTTTGACAATATCTGATCATTAATGGCGATAACATCGACGTTTGTCGGAGCTAATATAACTTTGCCACAATTGGACGGATCCTGAGGATCGACACTTTCTCCAAATATTTCTTCTACAATATTTCCATTCGAGAGAATTTCAGAAGGAATGGTTACAACTTCATTATCACGTTCGAAGGAATTAGAGAATACCCCATCGCCAACGTTCAGAAGCCATTGCTTAAAATCTGTTTGTCCATCGCAAACACGAATGTTGCCCTTCAATGACATATATGTGAATTTACTCCATAGGCTGCTTCTTTTGACACACGCTTCTAAAATTTGTGTTCTACTTCCATGTCGTACGACAGGTAGAGTTGGCCGAAAATCACCGGAAACCACCAAATGGCTCATTACAATGACACAAGTCTCTTAACATACGATCAACAGCCTCCAGTGCATATTTAGATGCCATTGTTATTTCATCCCAAATTATAACTTTCGCGTCTCGAATATGTGATCCATGTTTAGAATTTGGTCTAATGTTACACGTTGATATTTCATTTAGACTAAAGGGTAATTTAAATGTGGAATGTGCAGCTCTACCTCCTTTTAATAAATTCGCTGCAATTCCTGTCCACGCTACAGGCAGCACAGCCATATTTAAACTCTTCAATGTAATTATAATAGTGTTGTGTAGATAACTCTTTCCACTGCCACCAGGACCATCTAAATAAATACATTTTTCGGCAGATTTACCACGAACGGCAGTCATGACTGCATGAAATATATATCGTTGATGTTCCGTTAAACTATTCACTGATGTTATTACCGCCTGTTGTAACGAAATCATATTTTCGTGCTCCACGTCATCATTCTTCGTATCAACATCTTTGATATTCGGTAGATTGAAATTTTGCAAACTAAATCCATGGAATATAAGTATTTCACTGATTACTTGTAAAGCCTTTTGTTCATTTTTTTCGGTATATTCTGCAGTTTGATCAACAAACTCGGTTTTGTATTTTTCAAATAATTGGCGGGCATTGATTGGCATGACGAACACACATATGTATGCAAACAACCGACACATCTCTTTGGGGAATTTAAGGCTCGATCCTTCTGCAAGACATTTATCCCATTCTTCGTCATCGGCGACTAACTGTCGCTGTACTGCCGCTTCAAAAAAGGATGGGTATACTACACCATCATAAGTTCGCACATCTTGGAATGATTGTGCTCCTCGAACATGTAATAGCAATAATCTCAAATAATAGCGCTCAGTTTCCTTCGGACTCACGAAGTACATTCTACTCAAAACAGGCTTGAAAAATTGCTTTCGTCCCGTCCACTGTGTATTTTGCTTATTGAATACATAATGATTTGGAATCTCACAGTACAAATACTTATGTGCTTCAACATCAATTCTATTTAGATTGAACCACGCGAGCAATGTCGATTCCTTATTTCTATCTATGGCTGCTTTTTCACAACCCTCTTCAAAGTACACCACTTGTTCATTTTCTACATGAACTGCTAATCTATATATAGCATGTGATTGTTCATTCATTGGATATTCGAATAAACGATGCATTGCCTCAGGTGGGCAGACGTATCGCGTGGATATATATTCATCAACTTCGTTGTATTCGATGCAATCTCCCTTCTGTACATTCGTTATCTCGACAATTGCGCAATCATGTCCTTTATAGCAGTACTTGAATAAATACTTTATACATTACACCGTCGAGCATACTTCCACATTAATGTGACAGTTGAATTTCAACAACAAATATGCATTATACGGTACAACATATCTATTGTCAGCGATTTTCCGCATCCTATCTCCCTTGGAGTTAAAAACAATCACATTACCATCATCTCTTCTACGATATAACGGATAACCCGCTGAATGATAATTTGTGTCCAGAACATAATCCCTCGGAAATCGTTTGGTACACAGATTAGTTTTACTATCCATGCAAGGCGAACTCATATTTTGTTTACCACAAGGACCGTGAATCATGCATTGCTTAACTATGTTATGTAATACCGGATACCTCGTTTTATCTGGTATCTCTGCAGAAACTATTTTGTCTACATCATCTGAATCCCGAATTTTGCTGTCTTCTTCCAGCCAAAACAGTATATGCACATGCGGTAACCCTCTCTTTTGGAATTCGACAACATAAACGTAGGCAACACACTTTCCAAATATCGAGTTATCGATCAATTCCACTGTTAACTCCTTGACTTTATGGTGAAAAACCCTAGATACAAGGTCTGGTCGGTCCGTTGCAGTTTGACCGGGCTTTAAATTTTCCACAATTTCCTTCCATTTGGGATTACAGGTTATGGTTATGAATAAATCGGGTTTTCCATACTTTTGTAATATGCTCATTGCATCAATAAAACTTTGTTGCAAGGCTCGCGGACTTCCACTGAACGATGATGGTAATATAACCATCTACCCAATTCTCGCATTATCCTCTCCAGCTTTGTTATGTAGATAATCGATCACTCCTTTATACATTTCCGCTCGTAATCTGCTTTGTTGATTTCTTATAAAATGCAGTCGATGGCTTTCAACTTTCGTCCACATATCAACAATGTATTGTTGAGACAATCTTCCCATGTTCAGACACGGATTGAATCTCCCTCTATCACTTAATTTATAACTGTAATATTGCAACGCGGTTATCATGCGCTTCCCTACTGTTTGCTTTATCCCTGGCGTCCAACCGGTTTCACCCGAGGGAAACATGAGAGGATAAGTCATAGGGTCAACATGCTTACTCAGACTTGGTATATTTATAGCACCTTCGCTCCTCGAATACACACATAAGTCTCTATGTACTGGAGGATCTCCGTCTTCCGCGACAAATACAACCGCTACTTCGTTACATTTCGGTAGGTCGAAACGATTTTTGTCAACATTATCATACCGCTTCAACCACATTCTTACTTCACGAGCAGGATGACCGGATATATTCACCAATTTTTGTTCTTCTTCTTCCATTTCGTGCATAATTTTGAAAGCCTCTGCGTATGGATTCGTTCTTCGTATAATATCATCCAATTCGCTCAGTAGTTCTGGTAAACAATCATTATTGCCGGGATGCTGCATACGTATTCTAGTGGCGATTTCGGTATCGATGATATACAATTGTCCATATTTACGTGCTTCATGGACACTGGGATGAAGTGCGTATGTATTATGATACGTTTGTCCACAGATGCGGAATACAAAAGGACCCCGACTTCCTTTCATTGAATCCAATTTTACACCGAAACTTGCGAATGCCAAAGAATTATTATAACTCCTCACATTGCACATAAAATTCTGACTACTTTTATAAGTACCGTTGATTAACCGTTCGATCGCTTCAGGATAAGTACTGTCTTCCAAAATACGTACTTTACCTTTGTGACAACAAATGTTATACTTGTTATCGGTTGGTAATTCGGAAACGAAATGTTTAGCATTACAGAATTCACATAAATTATTCATTTTCCCCAAATAATTCGGTTCCACCTCATCTTCTTTGTAATCTGAGTTTGCTATTAACGCGCTTCCTCTCGAAATCGTATGATTATCAGATTTCAATTTTTTTATCCTGGATGATACTGAAAATTCTTTGCGAATATCTGTTCTTTTATTTGAACAGATCATATTAACAGATTCTTTTTGTTTCTTTTTGTATATTCTAGCGGCCTCAAATCTGCTAGTCCGTTGTTCCTCAGATTCTTTAGCACGACTGTTTTTTTTTCTATCTGCATCTTTTTTATACACTGCAACTGCCTTTACGTGATCTGCTTCTTTAACGAATTGTCTTCTTTGTCTCTTGTATGTTGCAGCGTTCTTTAATCTTTGACTCGTTTGCTCCGCCGATTCTTGAGCACGATGTTTTCTTTGTCTGTTAGCAGCTTTTGCTCGCAAAACAGCCACAGTTACTTCCTGAACATTGTTATTCCATTTTCTCTCTTCAGATTGATTGAGAAGTTCTGTTGCTGTTGGTTCCGCAGAACGAGTACCTCTTTTTGTCTTGGCTTTTCTATCATAAATATCGATGCCGGTAGGTGTATCGCAGAAATTATTTGTTCTCATCAGCGACGTTGGGACGTCTATTATCCTGACATCCATGTGTTTAAATGATTTTTGACCTTGATTTTCATCATTCATACCTCCTTCTGTTTTTTTATCCTCGACGATCGCAGTTGTTGGATGATTACACTTTCTAATAATACCCAGTGAAGTAATATCGCGGGGCACATTTTCAATAACAAGTGAATTTGCATGCATCAACGGAAAGTGTATTAAGTTATTCGAATTGAACATACCAATCAGATGCGATCTCATCTTTGGTATATCATATACAACGTTACAAGGATTCTGGCCAAAAACTATAGATGTCGCGAAAGCTATCGAAAAAACCCCGCAATCCCAATAATTAGTTTGCTGCTGAACTTTCTCAAACACGACGCGTATATTACCGTGAGGCAGCATTTTTTTCAAGAATATCTTATGATCATCGTGCAATACTCTCCGGTTTGCACTGTCATAGACGTGTATTACTTTGGTATCATACCAAATGCAAATCCAATGTCCCGATAGTCTTGGACCATGGAACAATATTTGTAAGCATGCCGTGTTTATTGGAATTCTTTGAATCGATTCCGGGATTTGCACCAATAAAGTACTTTGCATACGATAGGTTGTGTGTTGTTCTAATATATCAATAAATTTATCAATATGCGTATCTAACAACATACCTGCATGACCAGTTCTTTCCAAAACTGCCAAATCATCGGGACACAGCCCGATGTACCTTCGGCAACTCGACATGGCAATATTTATAGTGATGTTTTTTGTCTAATCCTCTTCGTTTCACGTGTCTTCACGAATTACACACGATATTTCTCGTTTTTCGAACGAATTGTATTCCTCACAGGAAAGAATGATTTTATCTATTCTACATCACCGACGCTCAAACTGATTTATCCTCGCACTACACTGATGCGACGTTTATATGAAGTATGTACAAGATACCTGAAACATACTTACAGATGTTTGTTTGTATAGCGATCTCTGTCTTTCCCGCAAATCTATCGAGTCTGAAACATATCCATCCGTATCTCGATCTCACTCCCTCACTCTGAGTCATTGACTTACTACGAATACCATAATGAACGACGCCTATAAATTATTAAATGATACATGGCTGAACCGTAACACCCGCGCGCATTGTTATACTAACAAAGGCACATCGCCAGAGACGGAGTGAAATATTAATTTTGTAAATCCAATGAAAATTCAAATTTTGAAACATCAGAAAAAAAGATTTTAATTTCTCTATCATTAGGGGGATACACACACCTTGGAATTTTGAAAATATCGGTTTTGTTTAAAATTTTTTTTTGTAACGCTACAGACCTCATCTACCGGCAAAAAAATTAGCGTCAGAAAATCTACAGGATTTCGGCAGTTATAGCCATATTACTGCTAAGTTGCAAGGAAGCGCCGCCGCGCGGTGCACCCACCCTTACATTGGTCTCATAAATATTGTAGAACATCAACACTGACATCTCACTATTTTGACAATTTGAGTTTGGGATTTTGAAAATTTCGGTAATCATCATTTTTACAAATATTTGTTTTCTTTTAATATTGTTTTGAATTGTAATCAAAGCCTGTCATTGACAAAACACATGATTACGAATCAATTCTTTTTGAGGTTAAGTGTCCACGTGTTTCTCATTATTGTCAGTTACGAATTCAAACGAATGGTAATGTTCATTACTCAAAAAAAAAAAAAAAAAACAGCGTGTATGAGTGTGAAATAAGACTCCAGGTTCGAAGAAGGACGATCAACTGAAAAGTGGGTTCTAAATTGATGTAGAGACGATGCAGATTTAAATGTCTAAAAAGATAAGTATTTCGAGGAAATATTAACTACAAAAATTTGATAAGTACGATAAAAAGATGTACGATGAAAATCTTGAAAATTATTTGATTATTGACAAAAGTTATGCTAAAATCTCTGAATCTTGAAAATATTGAAGGTCATAAAATCTAACAAATTTTTATGTTATGAAAAATTTTGATCAGATTTTTTCTCAAGTCATTTATTTTTATCCCAACAGCACCGCTGCGCACTCCTATTGGATCAAATGGACCCCAAACTCACTACGAACATCTACCTTTTACATCTGTCTGGACTCAAACCATAACACATCAAATACAAATTACATTTTCTGGTCGTTGTCGTAGGGTACAGGTCGCATCGTTTATCGAAACTTCTTCAAATTTGGAGGGAATTTCCTACATTGATGTAATTTCATACTGAACTAACAATATTTATATATAAGAACCGACTTCTATCATTGCCACCCTCTTTTCAGCGAAAAATATAGAAAAACTGCTGAAAATAAAGAGGACTCATACTAAAAATTTGAAATCATAGAATATTGTTAGTTCAGTCCGAAATTACATCAATGCAGAAAATTCCCTCCAAATTTGAAGAAATTTCGATGAATGATGCAGCCTGTACCCTATGACAACCGCTTTTCCATCGTTGCAATCAATCTATATAAGGCGAAGTCCAAATATTTATTAATAATGCTGAATTATAGTTCAAAATAGGAATCTGATGTATAAAAACTGAATCAATCAAATATTTTATTTGAGTGTACCACTGATAAAAAAAAAATTATTTCCAAGGTGTATGTACCCCATCAATCTCCGAAATTAATATTTTTAATAAGACTATTTTTGATCTAATAATTTCAAAGTTATTTTGGTGATAATAACTTCTCTTTTGAAATCTCAGCTTTGAGTTGAATTTCTCCGATTAAATTTGATATTTGAATGGGGATGAACTCATTTTTGTAATTTCAATTATTTTAAATAAATTATTCTTGAAATTTGAAAATAATCATTTCCATGTATTTGAACCATATTAACTAAAATGGACAAACCTAATACTCCTTCACAAACTCTAAACACTAAAAATACTATACTAAAAAATAATTCTAATTCAAAAAGATTTAAATAAATAATCAACAATAAATAAATTACTAATACAATAAATCCCAACCAAAAATAACTTTACATTTAATATTATATAAATGATTTTTGATTTTATTTATTGATTTTTTTTTTACATCGAAGTTTGCCAAGTAGTTTCAACTCACTGAAGTTTTCAATTGTTTGAATAATATATTCCATAAAACTTGCATTGCTTTTATGATGATCTGTGCGAACAACATAATATTCATATCAGAACAATTCAAGAACATTTATGATAGTAAAATGATAGAACTAAAGAAAATTTTTTAAGGTATAAATCAAACATCAGATAATAAAGATATAGATAGATATATAGATATTATATTATATTTATTATTGTGCATATTATTATTATTATATTATATTATGAATGATAATATTTTAATAATTAATTAATTAATTAATAGCCGTGGCGTCGCTATTATGTATCCGGCATCGCCACCGTCGCCATGACAGCATCCCACTCATCTCCTGAAAAAAACACCAATATATGAAAATCCATATCTACATAAGTTTTTTTTCCACACAACGATTTGGAATTATATCAGACCTTTCATAAATGCGGCGACAATCGCAGCCAGAGCCACATCTTTGATGGGTTCTGAAAAATAACAGAGATTTTCATTTCTAATTTACTGATGATCGATTTCAATTTTATTTCATATATATACGGTAATTCAATCATTATTTTTTTCGGGAAATCTTATTTTTTTTTTTAAACTTCTTAACAGAATATCACGAAGCTTCTTGTTTCCCTCTCGGATTTCTTTTTGAATTATCAATTTCCGCTTTCTTTCAAATCATGGGAATGAGATTTAAATTTTTTTACGATAAGTCCTACATCATTTTATGAAATTTACATAACGATATTTTTTTGTATATTCTTCATGGGATTATCAATTTGAATTTTGTTATGAATCATAAAAATTAGCGGCAATTTTTTCTCCGATAAGTTTTGTACTCTTTGTGATTAAGCAATTCAGAAGGTACTCACTTTCAGCCTTGTTAGGCTGGACGCCCAATGCTTTTTTTTTTTTGTGCTCGGAATCTGAAATGCAAAGTAATAATTACCAGAATATCAAAATTCGTAGAATTTCCAACAGTTTATTTGAGATTTTTTTCAAAAAAATCAAAAGGGACATACAGGATAAAAAAAAAAACGATTTTTCACTTTGCAATTGCAAAAAGACTCGAAATCGGTATCGAATAATTCTGTAAATAGTTTTTTCTGAAAGTACGTTTCAAGACGACGAGATTAATGTAGTTTTTTTTATCAATACCATACTTTTTTCCAAAGTTATATGCGTTTGAACTTTTGGAAGGTAAGATTTTCGAAAATTCTGAAAGACTGAGTTAAAAATCTGAAATAAATCATGAGTGCTACTTCAAATGGGTACTAAAGATTGAAAAAAAATCGGCCAAATTAAAAATGGTCGGAGTCAGAGGCTCGGTGACTTCGCATGGAAAGCCCCATATGTATGGTGTATATATGAAGTATTCTCTTCAAAATAAGTCAGGCTCAGAACCTCATGGTCTTCAAGATTTTTGATAATTTTTTTTCTACCATTAGCAAACTAAAAGCAACATGTGTGATGATTCCATATATAAATAATTATAAGTTCGCTCTTGTTGGACAAGTTCAGAAAAAAAACAGATGCATGAAAATTATCGTCGGAAAATGTGCTTTTGGAAAAAATATTATTCAAATTTCGTGACGAATCTTCTCTCAATATTTTCACGTCGAAGGTCTACAAATTCGATGTTCGCATGTATATCAGTTTCAATGTTTTTCAGACGATGTTGGATTAGTGTACATTCGAATACAAAATTTTAGAACTATCTAGTCGTGGTAAGATCTTTTTTTCTATACTCTTTTCTTTTACTTATTTTACATTCATCACAATTTTTGCCATAGCACGTTTTTTAACGATGATTCTTATGTATTGTAGTTTTTATTTATTTTTTTCTATTCAAAGAACCAAGTTTTGATTATTTGAATTCTATTTACTCAATGAAATCCAAAATTTGTCACTGGAAAAACGTTTCGAGATAAAATTGAAATAATTTACATGTGCAGTTGCTTTCAGTTTGCTAACGACGAAAAAAAATAATCAGAAAAGGTAGCGAAGATTAGGGTCTGAGCCTGTCTCACTTAAGGTAGAAAACCTTAGATATGCATATAGATACTACACATACCGGTTTTGGATATAAATATAATTTGAGTGAATTCTCGTTATTTTAGTAATTGCAATAATCGAATAAAAGTTGGATATTTTTTGATTTATAATAACCAAGAAAAGAAATCAGTTTTAGAGACGCAGCTCATACAAGATTCTTTCGAAAACATCCATCGTATATAGAATATATTTCTAGAATAAATTCAAACAATAGCATCGAATCGGCAATAATAGAATCCAAGCATAAAGTAGTATGTCAATGAATTATATATTTTATATTTTTGTAGGAATCGACTTACTTTTAGTGATTCTTCGCCCCATGTCGTCAGCGTTGTGATCGACACGACGTGATCACCGTGAAACACGTTCAATATATCGGAGTAATCTCTATTTTCTTTTGTCTTTCCTTACTCTATAGATACTTATTCATTTACACAGAAATACAACATAACACAAATATATGAGCACGTCACAGATTAGGCTGACTTAAGATTTGTCTGTACGAGGATGTGAGGATTATCCCTACTCTATTTGCGAGTATACCTTGCACGTGAACAAATCAGTGTAAATTGAGACATCATGTCGGACACTGACGACATTTCGGAGATGAACGGTAAGTCGCAACTATTTCTAATATAATTGAGAAGAAGTATTTCATACACCTAAAATCAATTCAGTGGCAAATTGATTTTTTTACACCTCAATAGTAGTAGGCAGCCAGTACTTTTGTTTTTAGCTCTATTTTTTGAATTGGAATTATATCAAATCTCTCAAAATGCTGATTTGGTTCCTTCAACGAGGTCCAGTTGACATATACTGCCTTATTTACAAATAATATAACACTTTCAGATAACTTTAACGGAATGAATATTTCAACGCGCGGTGAGTCAGATGTGTACAACTAACCATCGGATAAACAAAATTCAATTACCTGTAATTCAAGACGTGCTCAATTTGCTCTATAACCTGTAACTGCAACTATCATCAATATGCGAATGATGATTCAATGAATTCAAATTTTTCATTACACATTTCAGAACCAATGGCTACTAAATCGGCGGAGAGCGAGAGAGACTTCGGGGAGAAGATAGTAGAAAAAGAAAAACAAAGAAAGGACGAGGAGAAAAAAAAAGAAAAGAAAGAAGGAGACAGCGCGAGGGGAGTGAGAGGCGGGAGGGTTGAACGTAAGTCATGCATGTATACCTATAAGAGATTATATTATGTGAGTTCAGTGACGGCAGTAAATTAGAATTCCGATTTCTTGTGAATTTCACATGACAAAAATTGTTAAAACTATAATGGTAAATGCACTATTAAAATACAATATTTATTCAAGTATTTGATTCCTCAATCATAGGAAACTGGTTTACCAGCCTAGAGGTTGTACACAAGTAGTAATTCGCGCTAAAAATGAATTAACGACAGTCTCCTTTGATGGCCAAAATATAATTGAATGTTGGTCCGGGGCCATTTGCTGGGAAAAATGTTCGACTTTTTTCGTGGTGGGGAAAACACGGTATTTCTCGATATCGAACAGATATAAGCAAGGAACAAAAAACCTTTGTGCGAATTCGCACCTATATACAAATGCAAGCCTGATAATTCTAGCTATGATTTGTAAAATATTTATTCAAGTATTTGATTTTTTAACAGCGTACAGAGGAACGAGGGCCGGCAACAGCGCCAGAGAGTGGCGGCGCAGGCAGCAGCAGCGTCAGCAGGAACGGTCGCGGCAGGAGGCCGTGGCCGAAACATTTGCAATTTTTTTAAAATCGCTAATGAAAAAATAATAAACAATTAAAAATATCATAACAATAGGTGTTGTTATTAATGACCCTGCTATATTTTTTTTATAATCTCAAACACTCAAAATAATAGGTCTGAATGCATCGACGAAAGAAACAAAAAATAAGAAACAAAAAATAAGAAACGAAAAATAAATATAGAAATAAATGTAAAACATCATCAAAAATAACCGCATTTCATTGAAAAATAGGTCAAAAGAATAGAAAAAAAATATAGAGAAATTAACCCAAATCATTATTAAAAATAACCGCATTTCATTGAAAAATAGGTCTTAATGCATCGACAAAAGAATAGAAAATAAATATAGAGAAATAAACCTGAAACATTATTGGAAATAATCGCATTACATTGGAAATCAGTCTGAATGCATCGACAAAAGAAGATACAAAAATATAGAGAAATAAACCTGAAACATTATCGAAAATAACCGTATTTCATTGTAAAATAGGTCTAAATGCATCGAAAAAAAATATAGAGAAATAAACCTGAAACATTATTGGAAATTACCGCATTTCATTGGAAATAGGTCTGGATGCATCGACAAAAGAAAATAAAAATATAGAGAAATAAACCTAAAACATTATCGAAAATAACCGTATTTCATTGTAAAATAGGTCTAAATGCATCGAAAAAAAATATAGAGAAATAAACCTGAAACATTATCGAAAATAACCGTATTTCATTGTAAAATAGGTCTAAATGCATTGAAAAAAAATATAGAGAAATAAACCTGAAACATTATCGAAAATAACCGTATTTCATTGTAAAATAGGTCTAAATGCATTGAAAAAAAATATAGAGAAATAAACCTGAAACATTATTGGAAATAACCGCATTTCATTGGAAATAGGTCTGGATGCATCGACAAAAGAAAATAAAAATATAGAGAAATAAACCTGAAACATTATCGAAAATAACCGTATTTCATTGTAAAATAGGTCTGAATGCATCGAAAAAAAATATAGAGAAATAAACCTGAAACATTATTGGAAATAACCGCATTTCATTGGAAATAGGTCTGGATGCATCGACAAAAGAAAATGAAAATATAGAGAAATAAACCTAAAACATTATCGAAAATAACCGTATTTCATTGTAAAATAGGTCTAAATGCATCGACCAAAGAAGAGACCTAAAACGTTAACGATAGTACGATCATCAAGCATAGAGCTAGAGTTCTCTAAAATAAAATTTGTGACATCCGGACATCCAAAACCATACTTTATTATATAGATACTTTATTATATAGATTGCGTTTATTGAAAAAAGAAAAAAAAGAAAAAGGTCGCGAATTAACCGCCCGCTACCTGGCGTATATATTACAATTGTTACCGCGGGACTCTACGCAACAAAACTGCTAATTACTATTCAATAAATAAATTAATACTACTAATCTCTCCTCCAAAAAAAACTATTAAATTATTGTCGCTACACTACTCTAATATACGACGCTTAAGGCTAGCAGGTACGCTACAGCCGTCAGCTGTCAGTCACTCTCTCTCTCTCTCTCACTCGCACGGGACTCGAGACTATCTTGCCTCGCTCGCTGCCGACTGTAGTCTGGCTAGCGGCGACGGCGGGGCGAGTAGAGGGGGACGGTACGCGGGACTGGGGAAGCGCCGAGTATCTGCCTCGCTGCAGAGTGCTGCCGCGTTACAGCAGACGGCTCGACTACGAGATGGCCACGACTAGATAGACGTTAGCGGCGCGGCTCGGAAGACACGAACGCACTAACACACAAGTCGCGGTCACGTGGGTCGGGAGTTTGAATCGGTGGACTTTGAGCTCGCGCTCAACGGTCGGAACTCTAGACACGATCGCGGAACCGGATTTTTATGACTTTCGAGACTCGTGGGTACCAAAGAATATCGACGGCGGGACTGAATATATCGTAGAGGTGATCTAAGCGATCCTACCTTATGCCGCGACGATAGTCTGCCCAGAACTACGGTGGTATCCGTCCGTTAAGTTCGCACGAGGTCCGATTAGAATTCCAAGTCGTCAAATAATCCAATTCCAATAGCCAGTAGTTCCAAAAATCCAAACGAAGGTCCAAAAAGGGTAGCACAGGTCACAATTCACCGAAATCAGCGCACCCACTACACGAGAAACTCTCTCTCTCTCTCTCTCTCTCTCTCTCTCTCTCTCTCTCTCTCTCTCTCTCTCTCTCTCTCTCTCTCTCTCTCTCCCTCTCCCTCTCCCTCTCCCTCTCCCTCTCCCTCTCCCTCTCCCTCTCCCTCTCCCTCTCCCTCTCCCTCTCCCTCTCCCTCTCCCTCTCCCTCTCCCTCTCCCTCTCCCTCTCCCTCTCCCTCTCCCTCTCCCTCTCCCTCTCCCTCTCCCTCTCCCTCTCCCTCTCCCTCTCCCTCTCCCTCTCCCTCTCCCTCTCCCTCTCCCTCTCCCTCTCCCTCTCCCTCTCCCTCTCCCTCTCCCTCTCCCTCTCCCTCTCCCTCTCCCTCTCCCTCTCCCTCTCCCTCTCCCTCTCCCTCTCCCTCTCCCTCTCCCTCTCCCTCTCCCTCTCCCTCTCCCTCTCCCTCTCCCTCTCCCTCTCCCTCTCCCTCTCTCTCTCTCTCTCTCTACGTTTGACACGAGGTTTTCGCACGAGGCACTCTGAACGCCGTTCTACTACCGTTGCCGTTGCCGACTACCGGTCGGCGGCTATTCGCGTCAGGTAGCCAAGATGGCTGCCCGGGCGGAGGCGGCAAGAATTCGAGTAGCGGAATCGGCACTGGAGACTCTCTCGGGGGAGCGTACGCTCGTAAGGCTGGCTAGGAGGAGGTCATAACGTTTTGCCACGTTACAATATATAAAATCTAAGTTGTATAAAACTTTGGTCAAAAGATTTGGATTTGGCTGGCCAGAGTCTGGTAGTCTATGAAGGTTAAAATACTGGTCGACAGTCACCGCATGTAAAGGGTGCGGGGGCCATACAGTGCGTAGATAAAATAAAATAAAATTGAGTAAAATTAAACGGTTGTATAAATAACATGGAATAAAATGGAATGAAGTCAAAGAGGTTGTATAAATAAAATGAAATAAAACGAATAAAATTAATGGGTTGGTATAACTAAAATAGAGTAAAATGAAATAAAATGGAATTAAATAGGTTGTATAAATAAAAGCCAGACTCTGGCCTCTCGCCCGCTTTTTGGTTAAAATATATGTATAGGACCAGTGCTGGTCCTGAGTCAGGTACGGTAAGTATAGAATGTCAGTTATATAAAATAAGGACCAGCACTGGTCCTAAGTCAGGTAAAATACATCACAGCTCGTGTTTGTCCTTAAGATGAGAATATAAATAGATAAAAATATAGAAGTAGAGTACGCTTCAGTCAAACTTATAAGAGGCTAATTGTTTTAGTCCCGGGCCAGCCTCGGGACGTCCGCAGGGAGTTCGTTTGCTACTCTATATTGACGAACCCCCGACACGTGCTCTACGTATATATACCTACTGTAATGTCTTTAAAATAACAAAAACTAACACTCGGGAAATAGGTTGGTTTAAATAATAGTAGTTTATTCAATAAAGTAAAACGTAAAGTATAGATACAAGTATGTACCAGGTATATATGTAATAGCTTTACAACGTGGCTTCCGGTAGGGCGTCTCATACGAGAGTGGGCTATATAGTCTTCGCACACTATACGTAAATCTAACTCACACCTATACTAACACTTGCTCGCGCGTCGTATTCGCGCATTCTATATATATAACAGCGGCGTCGGCTCGCTGTGCGCGCATCACGTATATCTAATACTACATACGATATACTACAACTTTCCGCCTTTTTTTTAAGATTTATGCAGACGCGGAGAACGACGCGGCTTTACAATCTGATCGATATGCCTCTTGGCTAACGCATCGTTACAATCTTTTATTACAAATGTAGAAGGATACACTTTCTTAATCACTTCTCCTGTTACTCTCTTTTCACCTCTAACTCGATGATTATCAATAAACACTGTATCACCAACATTCACATTATTTTGTCTTGAACCCGCTTTCGCCACTATTTGCGCTCGCTGTTTCTTCTTAACATTCGCGGCAACATTCGTTTTCAACAAATCAAATCGCGTGCGCAGATCACGCTTATACATAAGTTGCGCAGGGCTTTTACCTGTGGTACAATGTTCGATATTTCTATAATCAGATAGAAACAAATTAACAGCTGATTCAGGCGTCTCTCCCCGTTTTACAATTTTTGTGACTTTATTCTTAAAGGTACCGACAAAATTTTCTGCTGCGCCGTTTGTCGCAGGATGATACGGCGGAGAAAAGCTGTGATTAATCCCGTTTTGACGCAAAAACTCTAAAAACTCATGTGCTCTAAACTGCGGTCCCCCGTCTGTTGCCATATGCACAGGCAGTCCGTATCTCGCAAATAACGCTTTAAATACCTCTATTAACCTATAAGCTTTGGTATTGTTTTTAAAATTAATCACTTCAGGCCACTTCGAATGTGCATCAATCACTACTAAATACATATCTCCGTAGAGTGGTCCTAAGAAATCACAGTGCAAGCGGTGCCATACGCGGTCTGGCCAAGGCCATGTAGTCAATGGTGTTTGCTGTGGCTTTTTCTGTTCCACTAAGCAAGTTGTTTGAAGTTTAGGATCTGGTAAAGGAGAGCAGTCAATGAAAACAAAAGGATCAATTAGTAATTCTTTGGTTAATTTTCTATTATACAAATTTAAGAACACCTTACTTATGACTATGAGAGACAATAATTATGAAATTGAAAATAGCTGGCACTGATTATTACTCTAACGTGACTAGGTAACTTTCGAGACGACGACTGCGGATAGATTCTGCCAAGATATTGAGACTACACCAAAATTCATAACCTTTTGAATTGACACAGAGACTTCTGGAATGTTCGAAAGGCGAGAATAACCACTTAAAAGGGCCTTAAGAACGAGAGGAGAGACTTCTAGAAGGTTCACAAGGCGAGAATTAGACACAAGACTGCCCTATAAACGATAAGAGAGGCTTCCGGAATGTTCAGAAGGCGAGATTTACACCTAATTGCCTAATGAACGAGAACATCACGGGTCCGGAAGCTACCACAACTCGTCTAGAAGTCATCAACTGTCCAGAAGCTCTGAGAACTTTCCAGAAATTAGAAATGGATTCGAATGTAATGTTTAAATGAGAACAAGTGCAAGATTATTCGGGACTTGCGTAACTGATACAAAAGACTTGAATTCGTAGTTATAGAGCAGAAATTACTACTCAGAGAGCGCAAAACCATACCTGAAGACGTTGATGTTGTCAAACCAACTCACTTCGAAGCAGTCCTGGTCCATTCTTTTTTTACTTGTGCGCCTGCGCCGTTATATTGATTTTTTGGATTTGATCGAAGCTCGAAGGCTCCCTCTTATGGACGGATCGCGCGGTTTTTTTGATGATACGGCAGAGCCCTTGACAATTCGTCGGTAATATTCGAGAAATCGGAGTCGAGTATTCTCCTCGTATAGTCATATTGTTTATGTTTGTTTTATTTCCGAAATCTCATTGCGAGATATTGCTAAACCCAATAAATGCCTTTTTATAACAACGATTGTACACTTGGCGAGGTTGATTCTGAGCCGGAAATGAAAATCAGAAAATTTACAAGGCTGATTGTTACTAGGCAAGTAGCTAGACAGTCTACTGCGAAACCAGCAGGAGCTGTCTGCTAGACCGAGTCTGACACCGAGTGACATCATTCCGAGAGCAGACAGCTCGTGTCTAGCTACTTGCCTAGTAACAATCAGTCTAGTAAATTTTCTGATTTTCATTTCCGGCTCAGAATCAACCTCGCCAAGTGTACGTATTATCTTTGTTTCCACAATAAATTTGGTTGCATTGTGCAAATTGTTATGGAAGGATCGGGAACAGAAGCTGAGAGAAGGAAACGAGAACGTTATGCAATGTTTTATTACTTAACCTATTGACAGCTGAAATTAAAGAACTGAATAATAGCCCCGGAGATGGTTACTTTAAACACAAGTTGTACAATTATTTACAAAATTTTCTATATCTTTATCTATTCCAGGCCACCATACGTATGATCTCGCTAGCATTTTGATTTTTACAATACCCATGTGCGACGCATGCAGCTCTTTTAATACTCGCGACTGCATTGACTCTGGTATTATCGCACGTAATCCCCAAAATAAACATCCTTTATCAATATTTAATTCTAATCTTTTAGAATAATACAATTTTTCATTATCGGTCAATTCTTTCACATCTGGCCAACCATTCAACGTATATTTAATTACATTACAGACCGTTTTGTCTACTTTACTTTCATGCGCCAGCATTTTACAGTCCATCAATTTTATACCATTCTCAAAAAAATAAACCGGCGAAAAATCCTCTTCCGGAAGTTCCGTGGTGTCTTCGATTGGTCACCGCGACAATGCATCACAATTCGCGTTTGCTTTCGATTTAATGTACTCAACTTTATAACGAAACCCCGACAAGTAATATGCATAACGTTGCAACCTAGCATTTGCGGTTGCTGGTATACCTTTTCTCGGTCCTAAATTTAACTGTAACGGTTGATTATCCGTTCGTAATATTATCTCTTTACCAAAAATAAACTGAAAAAATCTTTTAAATCCAAATATTATGGCCATTGCTTCTTTATCAAGTATCGTTCGATTCAACTCTTTTTTTGAAATCTTTTGCGACGCATACGCGATTGGTTTTTCCGTATTGTCCTTATACTTATGCGACAAAATTGCTGATAGTCCGTAAGATGACGCGTCACACGCCAACACTATCTGCTCATTAGGATCATAATTAGCCAATACGCGCGGTGATATCAATTCATTTTTCACCCATGCAAACGCTTTATCACAACTTTCATCCCACGCAAACTCGCTCGCGTTTGCGCAATCGTACAATGGTTTTAAATTATCCGATCTATCTTTCAAAAATCGTGCATAAAAATTTATTAATCCTAAAAATGAGTTTAATTCTTTAAAATTAGTAGGTTGTGGTGCCTTAACCATCGCATCAACCTTAGACTTTGCCTTATGCAAGCCATCTTTATCAATTCCGAATCCTAAAACTTCGATTCTTTCTTGCATAAACTTGCATTTCTTATTTAACTTTAAACCGCATTCAATTAATCTTTCACAAACTCTTTCGGTTCTCGCAATATTTTCGTCTTTTGTACGACCCATTATATAAATATTGTCAATATACGCGATCACACCATCAATTCCTCTCAAAAATTCATCCATTTTTCTTTGTACATCCGCAGGTGCTGGTGATACACCTTCCGGTATTTTCTTATATCTGTACAAACCTTTATGCGTTACAATTGTTAACAAATCTAAACAATCTTCGTGTACAGGAAACTGCATGTAACAATGAAACATGTCAAGTTCCGTAAAGTAACAGCCACCTTGCATACATGCGAAAATTTCATCTATCGTGTGTAAAGGATATTTATCAATTATTATACTCGGATTCAATGTCAACTTAAAGTCTCCGCATATACGCAAGTTGCCGTTGCTTTTAAACGTTGGTACAATGGGCGTCGCCCACTGGCTAACCTCAACTGGTTCTAAATGATCAAGTCCGACTAATCTATCAAGTTCGTTTTCAATTAAACTCCTCATTGCGTGCGCTACGGGTCTACATTTCATTGCAATCGGTCGTGCACCTTCTTTCAAATAAATTTTTGTCTTACTTTTATTATACAAGCCCGGTTCATCACTAAAAAGAACTTTATATTTTTAAAAAAAATAATCAGACATATCATCAATCTTTAATTTATTTAACGAACTATCAACGTTAATGTTTCTAATCTGTAACGGCCAACAACCAAATGCTGCGAGCCACTGTCTACCTATTAAAATCGGTCCATCACCCGACATTACGTAGCAGTATAAGACACATTTCTTACCGTTAAACTCAGCTTTTAAATTCTTTATTTGTCCTAACGTATGCATAACTCTATTATCATACGTGTGTAAATTAATGTTAGATTTAATCATAATCTCATCGCGAAAATACTTATCTTTTTCAGCTTCAGAAATGACCGTCGCATATGTACCCGTGTCAATTTCCATGCTTATATTCTTACCATTCACGACTACATCCACGTACATCGGTTCGGGGCGCGCGCATTCATTACCCACACACACGCTTTTATACATACGCTCGTCTTCTATCTTCATATTGAAAAAATCTCGGTAGTGTTGAGGCTCCCACTCCTTTTCTTCGTCTTCTGCTGTTTGGCTGCTTTCTTCTAGCTTGTTGACTCTCTTTCTCGGTGCTCCGTTCTTCTTCAAACAGGCTCGTTCTAGATGTCCCTTTCCACCGCAATGATTACAAGTTTTATCCTTATATCGGCACTCGGAGCGCACGTGATTTCGCCCACCGCAACAATAGCATACGATGTCCGATTTGTTTTGATTTTGCGGGCGCTGCTGCTGACTACCGTGCTTCTTGCTTGCTCCGTGATGTTGCTTACCCGGTGGCTTTCTATTGTTATACGCGCTCTCGCTCTTATTCCCTTGCTTGAGCGCAAAAACATCTTTTTGCGTATTTCTTTTATCAAGTGTATTCACCGCACTTGACGCGTTTTTCACCGCTGTCTCTCTTGCGATTGCTTCTTTTAATGCGGCATCGAATGTAAGCTTATCCATTTTAAACAAAGAAATGCGCGTTTCTTCATCGCGCAAGCCTACTGCGAACTGATCTCGCAGAGATTCTTGCAAATCACTAAAACCACAATTAAGCGCAAGCTTTTTTAATCTTGCTTCAAACTCTGCCACTGATTCACTCGGCGTTTGCTTTGCTTGGTTAAACGTACACCTTTCCATTAACTCTGACGGCTTCGGTTTTAGGTGGTTTGTCATCACTTTAACTAAATCAACATACTTTGAATCGGTTAATTTCAGCGGTGCGCACAAGCTTTTCAACAGCTTGTACGCTTCTTCATCAAGTCGCGACAGTAATTCTGCTGCCATATCCGCATCCTTAGTCTTTTTCAGTTGAAACCGTATTTCTAAGCGTTCAACGAAAATTTCCCAGTCATCTTTTTCTAGACAAAATTCTAACGCGTGATTACCCGACATATTGTTTTCTTCGTCGGAATCGGGTGCGGAGTAGAAAGAGTCTTCGGTGCCCGAATTATCGGTCGGCTTAGTTTGTTGTTGTTTATTTTCGTTGCTCTTACTCGCGTTCTTTTCCAATGTTGCTGCTAATATTTCAGCTTTTACCGCATCGACTAACGTTTTTCGTAAACTATCGAAATTATCACTTTTTCCACATTCAATGTCACGTTTATTTAACTCTACGATCAATTGTTCTTTGTTTAATTTATAAACCCAACCAGCTTTTAATTTATCGTCTTTATCTGTATCTTCGTCACTACTATTAGTACTCATTAAAACTATAATCCCTTATTGTTTATTTAACAATCGCACCTTTCTGCGACCGCGTGCTCACTCAACTAACACGAATTTTCACACAATTTTTCTCTTAACTAACCAAAATTTTGTGCGTGCAGTGCACCTTTCTCAACTTTTCTCAACTTTTACGACTCTCGCCTACCGTGTACTCTCTTGTATAATCGTTTCTATACTTTTTTTCTTTTTTTATTCTCAACGAACACGTGCTCTCACTTATCACTTTCCCAATGCACACGCGTATTCAAAAATCAAGCATCCTCGTCGCCATAATTGTAATGTCTTTAAAATAATAAAAACTAACACTCGGGAAATAGGTTGGTTTAAATAATAGTAGTTTATTCAATAAAGTAAAACGTAAAGTATAGATACAAGTATGTACCAGGTATATATGTAATAGCTTTACAACGTGGCTTCCGGTAGGGCGTCTCATACGAGAGTGGGCTATATAGTCTTCGCACACTATACGTAAATCTAACTCACACCTATACTAACACTTGCTCGCGCGTCGTATTCGCACATTCTATATATATAACAGCGGCGTCGGCTCGCTGTGCGCGCATCACGTATATCTAATACTACATACGATATACTACACCTACCCCATCTGATGGTATCCGACACGATGAGCCGGCGCATTAAGCTAGCGTATTTGGATCCTACTCGTAGGATTTTCAGCACCGGCTCGTTGGCCGGATCCCATGAGCCGAGGGCACCGACGACGATCGCAGAGACCGCTACTCGATAGCCGTGACCGTGGAGCGCGTCGTCCAGGGGCTTATACTTTAACACTTTGCGTGCCCTGGCCTCTTCGAAGGCTAGGTAGGTGTTCTCAAATGCCACGGTCACGTCGACGATCACGATACTCTTTGAGGGCTCGTGCCTGACCACGATGTCAGGTCGGAGAGCCCCCAGCTCGCCGTCGATCCCCTCGACTGTCCTATTTACCCTTACTTCCCCTGGGAGGCGGCAAGCCTTAGCTACACGTTTGACGACGGCGTCGTGTCGAAGCTGCCAAGCCGCCGAGTGCGGACGGCAGTGACAAAGGACATGGGGAAGGGACTCCAGGGCTCCCCCGTAGCGCCGGCAACGCCTATCCCCGTCACCCCAACGTCTCGCCCCGTTAACCCTAGACCTGTACACTTATTTTTTTGCCCTTACTACGGTACACATGGGTCTGTGATACCCGGCGAACGAAACGTGCTGTAACTCCGAATCAAGTGAACCGATTTTATTCGAATAATAGTGAAATCGATACGCCAGACTGTAAACTACACGTGAAAATCGACAGAAAGTAAATTCGATAATTAGGTGAAAAGTTATAAGGTGTAGAAGGAGAGCTAAGCCGAAAAAACGCCACGAAATCATAGTGTGCTGAAATGTGGATAATTTTTTTCCTGATAGACGAAACAAAAAAACAAAGGTTATTTTCTTGAAGAGGACAAAATTTCCTATAAGACTGTATACTTACTTATCGAGTTTGTTCCAAAAACCCTAATTATTTGAGCGGTCAAAGTTGACTGCTTTTTGAACTTCAAAGAATTTATGGATATAACTGGCACGAGGAAATTAACAATATGAATGCAAGTTTGTTGTCTTAAAAATGTATTTTAATGTTTCAAAAAGTACAAAAAATGCTAATAGTTCCAAGTATGTTTATTATAAAAATAAAAAAAAACTGAAAAATTACTCGTGCGGTCCGCACTCGCAATACAGCTTAGATGTATGCTCGGAACACATCGGCTTTCGACAACTCATGCATATAGTGTTCGTTTTCCTATCTTTATTAATCGAACAGAAGGAGCATCGTGCACGTTTTCCGAGTTTATTATCATTAATCAAATCGCGCGAATGATCGTCTTCGGGTGGATCGACGAATAATAGAATCATCATCCGCAACTGCGTTCGTAATTGCTTTATCGCTAAGCGTCTCATGAGCTGAGGCCTAATCAGGTCCATCGCTAATGACTCGAGAAATGTCTCGCGCTGTAAGTTGGTGTTGTGAACATTCAAGGTGTACAATACCAATGCGTTTATACCCGATTGATCTAGCATAACATACCACATTCTCAGTGGCCATCGCTTTGTTTTTCGTGCGGTTGTGTATGAATGACACAATTGGTCGAACGTATCAGTACCACCTTTTGTTGAGTTGTAGTACATGATGATTTCCGGTTTGCCCGTAGTTGTATCAATTTTTCCAGTCTTGTGTAACGACGAGAGTAGAGGGACAATCTTCTTTTTTTTTTGGCGTGTACGATACGAGAGTTTTCCTATCATGATACCCGAACTTACTTGTACCAACTTCGCCAGCAGCTTTGAAATCGGAGGGAATTTCTTGTTTATTTTTTCTGATTGTGCCTACCATAGTGAGAGAGTATTCATTCCTCATTCTATTGGCGAGAGGAACCGACATGAACCAATTATCGACTGTGAGATTGCGGTTTGTTCCATGAATCGGCTCTAATAATTTTCGAACGTAGTAAGAAGGGACCGCTTCAAGATTTTCCGTCTCCACTTTACCAACATACGGCATGGCATTGAACATATAATATGTTTTCGAATCGTTGATCATGACTATCTTCATACCATACTTATCAGGCTTCGCAGGCATATACATTCGAAAAGGACAGCGGCCTCTAAAGGACAGCAATTGCTCGTCAATCGTGCAGTTTTGATGGGGTATATAATATTTACGACAATTCTGTATGAAACCGTCCCACACTTCACGAATTGGAGCGAATTTATCGGTTTTTCTTCTATCAACACGCGTCTCTTTGTCGTCGAATCGCAGATTTGACAGTAAAAATAAAAATCTCCTCTCCAGCATCGTTGCTCTGAAAAGCTGTGGACCATGCACTGACCAGATTCGATCTAAATTCGTCTTGCTGAGCTTGTTCAGACCGGCATAATACAAAAGTCCCAAGAATGCTTTCAGCTCCACAATATCAACGTCGTTGTGAAACGTCACCGCACTGGTAGATGCTTCCTCTACTCCAACTCGTTCGCGTGACTCCGCCAAATAACGGCCAATTTCCTCGTTTGTTCGGAGTGCAATGGTATCGAGTATGCGGTCAGTGATTAAAATTGACCATGCTTCCAAAGGAGATCCAACATATTTTGCAGCTCCACGTGCGCCAGGGAGATGCAAAGAAATACCCCGTGACGTTCTTGTTCCTCTGGTTTCAGGTGGCTTGAGCGACCACTTGAAATTATTTTTTCCTTGGACGAATGAGACACGTCGTCCGGGTCTTCTCATTTTCGCTTTTTTCGCTGCGACGGTACTTTCTTTCTCAGCAAATTCCACAAGATCGTCATCATCGTCATCGTTCTCGCTTCCGTTTCCACCCCGCTGCTTCTCCTCGTACGTCGGATCGTTCAGATCTTCGGCATCCTCGTCGGACTCGGACCCTAAACACTGTTCCACCTCGTCTTCCTCCGAACCGCTGGACCCGTCGTCATAGCTCGTTTGCGGGCGAACGAGGACGTTTTGGATTTCTGCAATACTTTTGCTCCGTGTTTGCATGATCTACTGTGAACGTCATGTACGACATATATTATTATTATTATTATTATTATTATTTTACTGGTGAATAATTTTTTTCTCGCAATTATTACTTTAAAACACGGTAACTTACGTTAACGTACTTCTCTCGAGTCACTATTCATAGCAAAAAAAAATGTACTTACCGTCCGCAAAAATAACAGCACCTGTACATATGGGTCTGTTTGACCCAAAAAAAATTTCAAATGCTTCTCACACAAAGACTAACGCGATATTCACCGGCTGAAGCCCGGTGTTTGACCCGAAACAGACACAAGTTTTTTCCCCCCACTCACTCGGCACAAAAATCTCACTCAATTCGCAGTACCATCGACTACAAGAAACGCTCTGGGTACGAGAGACCCATGTGTACCGGTCTAGGGTTAAGGGGTAAGACATCGAGGCGCGCACGGTGGATAAAACGCCAATCAGCGAAGCGGGTGAAGCTGCCACCTCGCAAGAAGTGGTTCGACACGTTTGACCGTGCCGAAACCTGGAACACCTTCCCCTGGTCCGGCTTACGTTTGAGTCTTAGAGAGTAATATTCCGTCACTGCCGTCCGCAGCCGGCGGATGACTTGATCGCGTGATTCAGGCGACACCGTCGTCTCCTTATCGCCTGAGCCCCTCATCGTCACCACCAGCTCTTCTCTAATTTCGGAGTATTTCCATACAGCTGTGATCCTGTCCTTAGATCTCCGGGTCGCGTTCCGAGCCCTCGTCCACAGCGAAGAAATGTCCCCCCCGTCGCGCGCGAACTCCCCCTCCAGCGAGCCGGAGAGGTAAGTTGCGAGGTCTTGGTTGCTCGGGTCTCTACCTATTTTCTTGGCTACCGCATGCCGCAGCGATGCCCAGGCCAATGACCTGACCACCGGATCGGCCACCGTCAGGAGACGGAAGGCGTGAGCGATGGTCAGGACATCGACCATGTCTGCTAGTGGGAGCAGGCCACAGCCCCCCCCCCCCCCCCCCGCTGGGGGGAAAGTAGACCAGCTCGGCGCTGGCGCGCTGAGGCAGGTGGAGCCAGGATTTCACTAGTCTTTTAATGAGCTTGTCAGCTTCCTTTAGGGGACCTTTCTCCACCAGTGCTCCCCGCAGCAAGAAGTCGAGGCGTGGTACCAAGAAGGTAGCCACGGTCTCGACCTTCTGCCAGGCTGTCAGAAGAGACTCGTCGACGGCCCGGAGATCCTGGAGAAGATCGTCGATCTTTAACAGAGAAGTCTGCTTTACCTGAAAGCCGGTGGGGACTCCGAGGTGCTCGTAAGGCTCGCCGGCTGCCAGGGCCCTGATGCTTTCGCCTTGGAGGGTGAAGCCGGTGGGCGTGACCCTGCGGGTGCCTCTGCAGTCCTGATGTAGGGTTGCGCACTTCGCAGGGTTGAACCGAAGTCCGATCCCACCTGCCGCAGCCTTCACTTTTCCCAATAGATCGACCATACCCTCAGTGGAATCTGAAATAAGATCAAGGTCGTCAGCGTAAGCTAATATCTGGTGCCGATGGCCATGGAGCGTGTAACCCGCCGGAGAGCTTACTACCGCACGCAGGATCGGCTCCACGGCGAGGTTAAACGCTACGGGGCTCATCGGACACCCTTGTTTCACCCCCGCTTGGATTCTGATGGGTTCGGTGAGTCCGTCGGCGGTGCGCACCCGGGTGGTGCAGTTGTCGTACATGCTCTCCACTATGTTGCGGAGAGCGGGAGGAGCACCGGCCTCCGCCAGAGCACGGCGGATAGCAGCATGGGGCACCGAACCAAACGCATTGGTCAAGTCGAGCCACGCCACCACCACCTGGCGGCCCCCCCTGCGAGCGTCGTTCAGGACCTCCTGCAGAACAAAGTTGTGCTCGTAGCACCCCTCGCACGGCAAGAAGCCCTTCTGAGAACGGCTTAATCGCTCGTTACGAATCGACCACTTGAGGAGTCGGTCAGCCAGGATAGCTGCAAAGAGTTTCGGGGTCGTGTCGCCGAGCGCGAGCGGTCGCCAGTTCGAGAGATCGTCGCGATCGCCCTTTTTGTGCACCAGCACGGTATTCGACTTCTTCCAAACAGAGGGGACCATCTCCAGACGCAGACAGGTGTTAAAGAGAGCGGTGAGCAGCCGGCACTCTGGGTCCGCCCTTCTCAGGTCACTGTAAGTCAGACCATCAGGCCCCGGGGCGGAGTTTGACGTCCGCCGGAGCTTCCGGTCTACCTCACTCACCGAGAAGGGCCGAATCAGAGTTTGGGTGCTCTGCTCGTCCGGAGGCCCGTAAGGGGGCGGAGGAGGCTCTTCTCCGAGAGGTTGAGACGGACCGTACATGGCCTGGAAGTACGCCTCAACCCGTTCCGTGGGCACTTGACAGTGCTGGGAGGGGCCGAGTAGCACCTCCTGCACAGCCCGCCGCCTGTTAGCTCTAAATAGGCGTTGAATTCTTGTAGCCTCCTCTACCTGGTCACCTCTGTCCGGAAGGGCCGGCCGTGGCTGCTGCCGCCGCTGATGCTGCATCTGTGGGCGATCCCGGCGATCCCTCGCACCGCGCCCGCGACCAGCTCCACGTCCCCTTCCCTCTCGTTCACCTCCCGACCTTCCTTTTTCCTCCCTCCCGACCCCCACCCTTGCTTCGGAGCCTTGGAGGAAGGCCGCGACTCGCGTCGCCGTCTCCTCCAGCTCTTCGTAACAGGCAGCCGCTTCCGCCATACCGATCAGCGAGTCCCTCGCGGCCGTCAGTTCATTCTCAGCTCGAAGCTGGGAGTTTTGCTGACGACGGAGGGCCTGACCGGCAGCCGTTGGCGGCCGCCGCTCCGAAGTCGGTGGGTGTCGAGAGGAAGCAGTCGACTCGCGACTACTCACAGGACGGGTCGCCCGCTCCGCGGAGCCCGACGCTCCTCCCCCTCCACCGGGTCCGGATGCGCTCCGTCGAGTTCCTTCACCTCTCCCAGTTCCCACCCTCCTGGACTTGTTTAAAACCCCTACCCTTACCGGATCCCTGTCGTTCACCGGACGGCCTTGCTCTGCCGCAGAGCAAGTCTCGGGGGTTTCTGAAATGTTTAAAATTGAATCAATGTTTTGGCTATTCGATGAGGTTGAAAGATCTAGATTACTGTAGTTATTATTGTTTGAAAGAGAAGAAGATAAAGATTGTCTCCCTGCGGGCGCCCGGGAACCAGCCCTGGAACCTCGCTGGGAGGGGTTCGCCTTTCGTTGCGGCGGAGGTGAAGCCTCCACCGCTGCTGTCTCGTTGCTGCGGCGTGCGACTGCGAGCTCAGGTGGCAGCCTCCTCGTCGTTGGTAGGGATGGCGACGGTGGACACTCTTCTTCCTCGGACGACTCCTCCGACGACTCTGGCCCGCCTCGGTGTCGGCGGCGGGCTCTTCCCATTGCGAGCTGCCACAGCTGTGGTGGTGAGGATCTATAGGCGGCTCCGTCGACCGCCCTGGATGGCCCCGCTACTGCCTCGTCGATGGGGGGGAGGGTAGGCGCCGCTGGTGTTAGTTCGGCGCGCCGTAGCCTCACCCCTCCCCCTGCGGAGACCCTGGAAGTGACGACAGGGCCCCCGCTGCTGGTGGTGGTGGTGACGGTGGTCGTAGTCATGGTCGCAGGCATCGCTGCGGTGACCGACAGTTCTCTTACCAGGTCCCCGTAGATGGTGGATGGTAGTTCGGGGACCCGGCTCCCTTCCGTTAGAGGGCTGCGGATGACTCCAGTAGACCCGGGCGGAAGTGACGTGGCCCGGGTGCTCGATCGCAGCCCTCTGCGTGTTGCTGGGGCACCTCCCACAGCCTGCGACGTCCTCGTCGGAGCGCCCGCTGTGACGGCGGCGTAAGTTCAGGCTGCCGTCGTCGTCCTTGTCCCTGGGGATGTACTCCGTGGTGTCGTGGATGCTCTGAGGCGACCTGTGGTACCCACTGCCGTAGGAGATGGCGTGGCAGTGGGTGTTCGCCTCACTTTCACCCCCAGGGATGTCCTCGCTGTGCCAGGCCTTGGCACCGCTGCCTGCTGGTGCTGGTGGTCGGCTGGTTGATCTCAACCGGCACGCTGGCACCCCTCCTGCTCCTGGTTGCAGGCCCCGCGTAGATGAAGGTTGGGGCCTCCCTTGGCGGGGTGCCTGAGGGCCTCCTGGTCCGTCGCTCCCTGACCGATGGCTCGATGCAGGGTGCTGCGGAGACTCCTCGTGCTGCCGGTTCTACGGGGCTACTGGTCTCGGCGGTGCTCTGCCTTGCTCCTCGTAGCCTGGCGGGCGCTCTAGTAGCGGGTGCTGGTGGAGTTGGGGCCAGGGCGGCCTCTTCGCTTCGCCGTGGCTGGCTCAGTCTCGCTGTCGTCCTTGTCGTCGTCCTTGCTGGTGCGAAGCTAGTGGTGGAGGTCGCTCCGCAGGTTGTTGTCACCGTCGCTGCACTGGTGGTCGGTGCTTGACTCGTCACCCTTGCTCGCCCCGACGCCGCAGCAGATCTAAGAGAAAATATTGACCCAGGTCTCTCTCGACCTGGCGCATTAGTAGTATTATTATTATTATTATTATTACTTCGAGATACAGGGGGTGCCGTCGCACCCGGACCCGCCTCGATGTTCCCATGCCGTGCAGCGTAGTGCAGCTTCACCTGCTTCAGAGCGTAAGCTCCTTGGCCAGCTTCGCCGCACACGCCGCACCTGTGGATCGCGGTGAAACCTGGGTGACATTTCCTGGCATGCTTTGGCAGGTCCGAGTGCGACTTGAAAGCACCCCCGGTTCTTCGGCCACGGTTGTTATTAAAGCACTCTGGGCATCTGAATTCCTGTGGGAATGGAAATTCGATTATCATGTTTATATTATTATTATTATTATCACTTGACATGGTGCCGCTTTGCAGTGGTTCGGCCAGTGGTAAAGAAAGAAGAAAAGAAAGTGGGTAAGTAGAGTAGATAGCGGGTAAGTACAGAGGGATCGAAAGATAAGAAGAGAAATAGCGACAGTCGGTATTACCTCTGGAGCGGTCGGAGAGTTACCGACCAGAGAGGGCGGATAACCGTTGGTTCGCTGCGTCGAAGGTAATAGTTCTCACTACTCACTTCGACCGCTCACCGCAGGATGGCAGCACCATGTCCGTTAGGACTTGTGAGGTTTTCGAATCAGATGATACTAGACCTCTGCCTTGAACGGACACGCTGTCGGAAGGGATCCCGCAGTTCAGCTAATCTGCACTGCGAGATTTACACTTGTCTCGAGTTAACTTTAACGTGACCCGCCGGTCTCTTTTGACGGAGTCAAGAAGCGAATCGACGATAAAGACTCTCGACAGTGCGTTTTAGGAAGGGAAGGCTTAGCCCTTACCCGCACACGGACCGTGCCCTCAGAACTAATTGCTTAGTCAAGATGGCGGCATGCCGTGACAGGCGAGTTAGCCTGGGTCGGGGAAGCGTCTAACGGCCGTCGGTAGACGCGTGAGAGGCAAGAGAGAGGGCGCCACCACGACGTCACCTGTTGCCGGGGAAAAGAAAGAGAAGAAGAAGACACAAAGTCCACTTACCTTACCACTGCGCAACAGCACCAACCTTAGCCCAGACTCGGATTGTAAGCTTAAGATGGCTGCCAGTGGTTTCTATCCTAGCGAACTCTAGACAATTTTTGGAATTTATCATACTTCTGTGCCTTGAATTTTCAAACGTCCTCACATTTTCAAGTCATCGAATAACCTTTACCTTGTGACTTCACATTCTACTCTCTAAAAACTGCAATCGGGATTCTCAGAGGGACAATTCAACCCTGAGGCTCTACGGCCTCGTGCCCGCCGGAAAGTACGGACGAAGACTCCATAGATTCTTCTACAACAATTACTATTCATCTCCCTGGACGGAGGTTCTTGATAATCTATTGCGGGGTAGATCATCCTAAGTTCCGACTAACAGGGGTTTGTAATAACTTGTTTGTTTATTTGTCTGTTTGTCAAAGATAGCAATTTTGGAGTATTTCTTCCCAAAGATGGGAACTGAGAAAACAACCCTCGATTCGAAGAGATGTAGAGAGGAGGATGGAGACGAGTTGGGGGGGGAGCTGGCTCACCCTAGCAAGGTTAGGGTTGGCTCTCCCAACAGGCTCGATCCACCTCCGGCGAGAGTTTTATCTAATAGATTTATAGAGTTGGACGAGGGCCCTTTCGTGGTCCAAGTCTACGACAAAAGGGGTCTGAGGTTGGGGAACCTCCATATAATGAGTTTTGGCAAGAAGCTGAGGGGCTCTGCTGGGGGTATTTCCAAGATATCTCCCTCAGGTTCGGATAGATTCAACCTCCTTTTCAACAACTATGTAGATGCTAATGATTTCATAAATTCTAGAATCGAGAAGATTGACCCGAATTATGGGGCTTATATACCAGACTCAGCGATCTTCAGAGTGGGCCTCGTGAGAGGGGTTGCCACCGATCTGACAGATGAAGAAATCATGGAGGGATTTAAGGTCCCTGACGCCAGCGCCAGAGTTCCAACCCGTGTTGAACGTATTTTTGCTTACATGTCGAATGAGTCCGGACAGAGGTCTAGGGAGAAAACGTCCCGGGTCAAGGTTTTCTTTAGAGGGCCTCTCCCTCACTCCTTATTGCTGTGGTATACTAAAAGAAATGTTAGCCCTTTCTTTCCTTCAATCAAAAGATGTGCCAACTGTTTACGGTTTAGACACATTCAGCGCCAATGCAGAGGGAGAGCTAGGTGTAACCGATGCGCTGAATTTCACCCCGAAAGGGATTGTAAGATCATCGAATCCTCAGACAGAAAGAGTAAATGCGCTAATTGTGGGGGTCCTCATTGGGCTTTTGATAAATTTTGTCCCCTTTTTGTTGCTAAAAAGAAAACCCTAGCGGATAAAATCAAAATGGCAAATTCTTCCGTCTATGACGAAAACAAAATCAATAATGCAGGCGTTAGTAAAGACTATACTCTGTTTGATGAAAACTCTAGGGACTTCCCCCCTCTCCGGTCGGTCCCTTCGAGGGGAACGAAAGTGGGTGACCCGGCGCGACGTCTTGAAGGCAAGGTCAGAAAATCAGGGGACCGTTTGGAAGCCAATTCCGGAGCAGGCTCCGCCCAATCAACCGGTTTCGCCCAGGCCGAAGGTATTTCGAACGTAGATCAATTGGGGTTTGACATAGAGATGGAGGATAACGAGGGGGATACAGGAAACCAGTTTGAGGAAACGTTAGTGGGGAGCGAGCACTTCAGCGAAACTTTCTCGCAGGGGATAGACCTGGAGTGCCTTGTGCGTAAGGAAGTGAACAGGGCTATAGCCATGTTTTCGGCTTCAATCTGCTCCATAATTGCAAAACAATTCCCTGATTCTGACCAAATCATTAAATCGATCAAGACGGCGGAGGAGTCATTCGTTCAGGAGAGCGGCGATCCCCTGAATGGCTGATTCCCTCAATATCGGTCAATGAAACTGCCGTAGCATTCTAAGCAAATGGTCAGATCTTAAAAATTTTATTCATAAGTTCGATGTTTTTTGTATTCAGGAATCTTGGCTTAGGCCACAACAAATTTTAACTGTCCCGAATTTTAACATAGCTAGGAAAGATAGGGATTCCGATAGCGTCGGCGGGGGAGTCATCTGTTTTATATGTAAGAACATCCAGTTCAGGTCTATTGACTTCCTAAACCCGTCTGACAAGTTAGAAGGCATCCTATTAGAAATCTTAATACACAACAAATCTTTTCACATTCTAAGTATACAGAGCCCCCAACAAACACTTAAGCGTGCAGGAATGGGAAAACTTCCTCTCTCCGTTGGAAAGGCTATCCAATTTAATTATCTGTGGGGATTTTAATGCCCATCACCGGTTGTGGGGCAGCGAACTAAATAATCAAGATGGTAACGACCTCGCTGCAGCGATTAATGACTCCAACCTCATAGTCTTAAATGCTCAGGAATCCACCAGAATTCACGTAGTTCACGGAGTCAGGAGCGCGCCCGACGTCTCCATGGCCTCCCCGGACATCTTTTCCAGGACCTCCTGGGGGACCATGGATGATGCTAGGGGTAGTGACCATTTCCCAATTTGGATTAAGGTCGGAAACCTTCCCTTCTACAAAGTTAGTTCGAGACCCAGAATTTCCACAAATAAGGTCAATTGGGACACATTTAGCGAAACGCTAGAAGATAAATGCGGTTTACTAGAGGTAACCGAAGACAACTTTTTAGAATCATATGATATATTTATTAGTTTTGTTACGGACGCGCTTAAACAGGCTGGGGCGAGGCTGCCGGAGGATCAGAGCTCTAAGAGCCAGACCCTGTCTCCCTCCCCGGCTCCGTGGTGGACGGAAGAATGCTCAAATAAGGTGGAGGAAAGACGTTTAGCGGGTAAGACCTACAAAGGGGCTCCTACGGATGAAAATTACGAGGTCTATGTTAAAATTTGCAAAAACACAACTAGATTCCTCAACAAGCAAAAAAAATCTGGCTTTAGGAAATTCTGCAGCTCTATAAACCCTAAGACTCCCTTAGACAAAGTTTGGAGGCCAATTAAAGCCTTTAGGCGTAGATTTAACATTCCTCCCTCCACTACAGCTTTTACGGCCAAGGATCCTATCTTGGAAACAGCCCTTAACAAAATAGCTCCCCCGTACGTCACAGAGGACGGCTCTCCCCCGAACGGCTTCGCTGTCGAGTCGCTCTTGTCCTCTCCCATTTCTATGGGGGAGCTTGACTCGTCGATAGCGAGGTCTAAGGGGGGTTCCGCAGCAGGTCCGGACCTAATCTCATATAAAATTATTAAACATTTCGGAGAAAGAGCAAGAAAATCTTTGCTACTCATTTTTAATTTAGTTTTCACCCTGGGTAAAACCCCAAAAGAGTGGTCTAGATACATAGTGTGCCTAATCCCAAAACCTTCAGGCTCGGGGGTTCGTCCTATCGCCCTCTCATCTGCTATTCTAAAAACATTGGAGAGAATCATTAATGACCGCCTGCAATTTTGGACGGAAAATAACCACATTTTACCTAACTGTTTTTATGGGTTTAGAAGAGGGAGATCGTGCGTTGATAACATAGCAATTTCAGTCACGGATGCTCATATTAACTTTATTAGAAATAATTATATGCCGTCAATTTTCATTGACATTGAAGGGACGTACGACAACGTAGTTCCAAGCATTTTAATCCGAGATCTGGTGGAATTAAATATCCCTCCTTGTATTGTCGCATTCGTTAAAAACATTATTTGGGAACGGGAACTAAACTTTTCTTTTCAAGGGATAGCTCTACTGAAACGTACTACGGCTAAGGGCCTCCCACAAGGGTCGATCTTAAGCCCATTGCTTTTTAACCTCTACTTAAGGAAGATCCTAGATAACATAGGGAACCATACGAGGCTTCTGTCATATGCAGATGATCTCGCTATTTACTGCTCTGATCCTAAACTCTCGGACGCGTTATCTGAGGTATCGATTTCGATTAACAAATTAAGTGGTTGGCTTGCGGATAGGGGTCTCCGAATCTCCGAGACTAAAACACAGCTTTGTGTGTTTACGAGACGGGATTTGAGGAACGCCCCGGTATCCTTTTCCTTAAATAACGTTTGCATACTGAATTGTTCGTCCGTCAGATTCTTGGGAGTTTACCTAGACCACACTCTGAATTGGAAAACACAAATTGCAATATCCAGAGCCAAGGCCATGAAAGCTATTTCGATTATTAAGGCGATTTCTGGGTTCAAGTGGGGTGCCCACCCGGTCTCCTTGATTATGATTTACAAAGGATTAGTGAGGGCTATCTTGGACTGGGGTTGCCACTTCTTTCGGGGGGGCGCGAATAGTCTCCTGGACTCGCTCGAAAGGGTCCAGTTCGCGGCCTTGAGAGTCTGTTTGGGATGCTTCAAAACCACCCCCACTAATGTCTTGATCCACCTGGCAGGGGTGCCTCCTCTTAGAGAAAGATGGGCTTTCCTATCCAAAAAATATATAATCAAAACGGCGGCCAACGAATCCAACTCGATTATCCCGAAATTTACGAGGATTTTTAACCTAACTCAAAATACGGGGGTGAGGGTATCTCCCCTCCCGGCTCTGTATAAGATATGGATAGACATCAAGTTACTCTCGTTGGAAGTGTCGAGCTCTAGATTACCACCTTCATTCAACGTTCAATATGAATCGTATTTTAGCAAAATAAGGGTGGATACATTGTTGGGGAAGAGCATAAAAAACTCCCCAAACCCAAACATCTCCTTCCTGGACAAAGTAAGATCCTCCTACCCGGGGCACGAATGGGTGTTTACGGATGGGTCCAGATCCTCTGACCCTTCTAGAGTGGGCGCAGCTGTATTCACCCATAGACCAGAATTGTTCCCAGATCAGACTTAGGGAACATTTTTCGATCTTTTCGGCGGAAGCATTTGCCATTTATATTGCTCTGGATACTATACGGAAGTTTGCTTGGAAGGAGGCAGTCATCTTTACTGACTCCTTAAGCGTTCTCAAGGGCTTATGCAAGTCCGGATTCACTAGTGGGATCAATCCTATTCTCTTACACATCAGACAGTCCATTTTTGAGCTTTCCTCCCTCGACTTCGAGATTATATTCTGTTGGATCCCTTCCCACCACGGAATTAAGAGAAATGAAAAAGCCGATGCTCTGGCAAAGGCGGCTTTAAGCCTTGATCCGGATCCCGATATATATTATTACTGGTCAGACCTCACTTATATTTCCAAAGAAACGGCTAGACGTAATGCGGATGAGCTTATCAAAAACGAGGGCGTATATAAGGGAGTTAAATACTGCCAACTATCTCGAGACTTCTCCTTCAGACCTTGGTTCCGGGCTTCCTCGATAGGTAGGAAGAAGATATCTCTAATAAACAGAATCAGATCGGGGCACTGCCTCTCGGGAGCCCGTCTGTTTCGGATGGGAATCATTGGTAACGGCTCCTGTACCTGCGGTCACTGGACTCAGTCCCTAAATCATATTGTCTGGGAGTGCTCGGAGTGGGATGCCCCGAGGGCGGGGCTCCTACAGTTTCTTGACAGAAGCAGAGTTGCCCCAAACTCAGATATCCAAGAGATTTTTCTCAGAAAAAACTTAAAAATAGCCTTTGTTATCTGTGATTTCCTGTTTCGTATTAACATTTTCCTATGATACCTGATCCTTCTTGACTTATACATGTGTTTTATTTGTCCGTTTAGTTTCGTGTTGTGGTAGTCTTTTCCTGCCCTCCAGATCTACTTTTCGCATTGGATCGGAGAGACCTCTGTCTTACGGATCGCTAGGACCCGACAAATCCTGGACCCAGCCACTACCAAATTTTGGAGATCTTGGACAATTTGACTTTCCTACATCTATATCCCTCGCATTCGGAAAAGCCGAGACGAGTGAAATTAGTGGCATACCAAACATAACTTATTCAATTTTAATTAACATTAAAAAAAAAAAAAAAGAAATTTTTAATTGGTACTTACCCTGAGTTCCCAGAACTCTACGGGGATATAACCATTAAGGAAGAAGAAGAAAAAGAAGAACCTTAGCCTAGAGTGCCTTGGACCGGAGAACCTTCGAATCCCTCCCAGCGGATGGCGTTTGGGTCGCTCCTCGGTCGCTCTTCGGTGGCACGAAACACACAACACAAATGTTACGAATTATGTTTGATGTTTAGAAGTTGGCGGGGTATATCTTTAGAATGTATTAAATGGGCCGAACCCAGCGGCACTGCAATGCCGGGCCAACCCGCGGCAGAGCCGGAGCAAGCCCCAGACACTCCGCCAACTTCCAAAAATCAGTTTAATATTCTGGCTCCGCAATGCGGAGCGTATCAGATATTAAGCTGATAAGAACAGATGCGTTTATTTTTTCAACACATGTTCCCCCGGGCTTACAAAAGTGCACCCGGGGGTGTCTGTATAGGTTAACTTTCTCGCCTTTTAGGCGAGGGCTAATTTATATAGTAAGAATCAGTCTTATACTGGCTTGACTAGATGGCCATGGCCTGGTAGTCTTGGTGATGAGAATGAGTCGTGGATGCATGAGTGACGGTGAGGTAGTATAGATAAAATAGAGATAAAAACAAAAACAATAAAAATAAAAATTGATGAATGAGAGTGTGAATGGGTGAAGCGATGAGGTGGTGATGTATAAATGGAGTATGAATGAGAAAGCGAAGTCTAATAAATAGTAAAAATAGAAAAAATGGGTGATTGAAGTAAAATTGTATAAATAAAAGTTGTATAAATAAAAAGGAAAGTTAATGATCGAAATAAAATTGTATAAATAAAAGCCAGGCCCTGGCTCCTCGCCTACGTTAGGATTTAAAATATATATATAGGGCCAGTACTGGCCCTGTGTCAGGTACAATGTAATTTACAATCAGTCCAGTGAATGAAAAGGACCAGTACCAGCCCTAAGTCAGGTACAATGTCTAGTATATTTCGTCAAAATTAAAAGTAGAAGAATAAAAATAAAATTAAGGACCATCGCTGGTCCTTCGTCGAGTCTAGCTAAAATGTGTATATAAAATTTGTGTAAAAATAAAATCAGGTTGTATAAATAAATAAATAAATAAAACATTGAAGCTAGATTCGAGTGAGGGAGGCTCGCTCTAGTCTTGAGCCGATCCCGGAGCATCCACAGGCAGTTCTCTCTCTACTCTATATTGACGTACGCCTGAGACGTGCTCCACATAGATATCTCGACCCCACCTGATGGTCGCCGACACGATGAGCCTGCGCATGAGGCTAGCGTACCTTGCGCCTATACGTAATTGTTTTAAGTCAGGCTCATTGGCCGGATCCCATGAGCCGAGGGCACCGACGACGATCGCAGAGACCACCACTCGATAGCCGTGACCGTGGAGCGCGTCGGCCAGGGGTTTGTACTTTAACACCTTACGTGCCCTGGCCTCCTCGAAAGCTTGGTACGTATTTTCAAAAGCCACGGTCACGTCGACGACGATGATGCTCTTTGAGGGCTCGTGCCTGACCATAATGTCAGGGCGGAGAGCCCCCAGCTCGCCGTCGACCCCCTCGACTCTCCTATTTATTCGCAGCTCCCCTGGGAGGCGACAAGCCTTGGCTACTCGATTGACAACGGCGTCGTGTCGGAGTTGCCAAGCCGCCGAGTGCGGCCGGCAGTGACACAAGACATGGGGAAGGGACTCCAGGGCTCCCCCGCAGCGCCGGCAACGCCTATCCCCGTCACCCCAACGTCTTGCACCGTTAAGAGGCAAGACATCGAGGCGCGCACGGTGGATAAAACGCCAATCAGCGAAGCGGGTGAAGCTACCACCTCGCAAGAAGTGGTTCGACACGTTTGACCGTGCCGAAACCTGGAATACCTTCCCCTGGTCCGGCTTACGTTTTAACCTCAGAAGGTAGTGTTCGGTCACTGCAGCCCGCAATCGGCGGATGATCTGTCCGCGTGCTTCTGCCGACACCGTCGTCTCCCTTTCGCCCGAGCCCCTCATCGTAATGGCCAGCTCCCGCCTCAGCTCTGACCACTTCCACGTAGCTGCGAGCTTGTCCCTCGATCTCCGGGTCGCGTTCCGAGCTCTCGTCCACAGCGAAGAAATGTCCCCCCCGTCGCGTGCAAACTCCCCCTCCAGCGAACCGGAGAGGTAGGTTGCGAGGTCTTCGTTGACGGGTTCTCTGCCTATCTTCTTGGCTACCGCATGCCGCAGCGACGCCCAGGCCGATGACCTGACCACCGGATCAGCCACCGTCAGGAGACGGAAGGCGTGAGCGATAGTCAGGACATCGACCATGTCTGCGAGTGGGAGCAGGCCACATCCCCCCCGGCTGGGGGGGAGGTAGACCAGCTCGGCGCTGGCGCGCTGAGGCAAGTGCAGCCAAGATTTCACTTACCTTTTGATCAGCTTGTCGGCTTCTTTTAGAGGACCCTTCTCCACCAGTGCTCCCCGCAGCAAGAAGTCAAGGCGCGGTACCAGGAAGGTAGCCACGGTCTCAGCCTTCTGCCAGGGTGTCAGAAGAGACTCGTCGACGACTCGAAGATCGCGGAGAAGCTCGTCGATGGTCAGGGTGGGGTCTGCTTGATTTGGGAGCCGGTCGGTACTCCGAGGTGCTGGTAAGGCTCGCCGGCTGCCAGGGCTCTGATTTCGTCGTTTTGGAGGGTGAAGCGGGTGGGCATTACCCTGCGAGTGCCTCTGCAGTCCTGATGCAGTGTTGCACACTTCGCAGGGTTGAACCGAAGTCCAATCCCACCCGCCGCAGCCTCCACCTTTCTTAATAGGTCGCGCATGCCCTCGGTGGAGTCGGCAACTAGGGCAATGTCGTCCGTGTAAGCAAGTGCTTGGTGCCGATGTCCGTGAAGCGTATAACCCGCGGGTGAGTCGGTCACTGCACGCAGGATCGGCTCCGCCGCGAGGTTAAACGCCACAGGGCTCATCGGGCACCCTTGCTTGACCCCCGAGCTAATCTTAATGGGTTCGGTGAGTCCTTCGGCGGTACGCACCCGGGTGGTGCAGTCTGTATACATGCTCTCCACGATATTCCGGAGAGCGGGAGGAGCACCGGCCTCCCCCAAAGGGCGGTAGATAGCAGCGTGGGGAATCGAACCAAACGCGTTGGTCAGATCCAGCCACGCCACCACCACCTGACGGCCCCCCCTGCGAGCGTCGTTAAGGACCTCCTGCAGTATGAAGTTGTGCTCGTAGCACCCCTCACACGGCAGGAAGCCCTTCTGTGCGGGGCTGAAACGCCGGTTCCGGATCGACCACGTAAGCAGTCGGTCGGCCAGGACTGCAGCGAAGAGTTTGGGGGTCGTATCACCGAGCGCGAGCGGTCGCCGGTTCGAGAGATCGTCGCGATCGCCCTTCTTATGCACCAGCACGGTAGTGGACTCCTTCCAGACAGAAGGGATCGACTCCAGACGGAGACAGGTGTTAAAGAGTGCAGTGAGCAGACGACAATCCGGATCCGCCCTCCTCAGATCATCGTAGGTAAGACCGTCGGGTCCAGGCGCGGAGTTTGACGTCCGCCGTAACCGCCGGTCTACCTCACTCACTGTGAAGGGCCGAGTCAGAGTGTCGTTGCTCACCTCGTCTGGAGGCCCGTACGGAGGCGGAGGAGGCTGTGCTCCGAGTGGCGCCGACGGCGCGTAGATGGTCCGGAAGTGCTCCTCGATACGCTCTCGAGACACTTGACAGTGCTGAGACTGTCCGAGGAGCACCTCCTGGACCGCACGCCGACGGTTAGCCCGAAACAACTTCTGTATCCTAGTTGCCTCCTCCACCCGATCCCCTCTGCCCGGAAGGGCCGGCCGTTGCTGCTGCTGGTGTTCCTGTGACTGTGGGGGATCCCGGCGATCCCTCGCACCGCGCCCGCGACCAGCTCCACGTCCCCTTCCCTCTCGGCGTTGGTCCGGCCTCCCCTCCCTGCTCCTCAAGACCCCCACCGGCTCTCCAGCGCCTTGGAGGAAAGCAGCGACTTGCGTCGCCGTCTCCTCCAGATCTTCTAGGCTGGCAGCCGCTTCCGCCATGCCAACCAGCAAGTCCCTTTCGGTCGGCGGTTCGTCCTCAGCACAAGGCTGGGAATTTCGCCGCCGACGGAGGGCCTGGCCAGCAGCCGTTGGCGACTGCCGCGCTGGAGTCGGTAGGTGTCGAGAGACCGCCGCCGATCCGTGACTACTCACACGGAGGGCCGCCTGCCCCGGGGAGCCCGATGCTCCACCCCCTCCACCAGTTCCGGGTGCGCGTCGCCGAGTTCCTCTACCTCCCCCTGATCCCACCCCCCTGGACCTGTTTAAAAACCCACCCCTTACTATGTTCTGGTTTCCTACGCGGCTCGACTCCCCCGTAGAGCACGTCTGGGGCGTACCTGAAATTATTTCAAAAGAATCATTATTCGGAATATCTAAAAGTGCACTGAATCTGTTATTATTAATGGGATTTTCTGAATTTAAACTATTGAAGCTAATACTATTATTTAAAGTGTGTCTCCCTGTGGAAGCTCGGGGACCAGCCCCGAGGTCTTGCCTAGAAGATCTAGGCGACGTCTTGTCCCTGCTGCTTCTGCGGATAGCCTGCGCTGTAGCAGGGGACGGTCTCGCTCTAGGTGGTGCTGCTGGCGGCGACGGCAGTTCCTCTTCTGACGACGACTCTCCCGACGACCCTGGCCCGCCTCGGTGGTGTCGGCGGGCTCTTCCTGTGGCTACCTGCCACGGCGTTGCGCTCTGGCAGGTGGAGGTGCTGCGCCTTGGTGATGTGGTTGTTGTATGGGCCTCCCTGGATGGCCCCGCTACCCCTATTATGGCCACCGGTGGAGGTGGTTGTCGTATCACCGGTGGCTGGACGGCGGTGTTCACCCACCCTACCGCTCCTTGGATCCGAGGGGTCATTACTGGCCCCCCGGAGATGGTGGTGGTGACCGTGGTGGTGGTGAGGGTCACAGGAAGCGTCAGGGCACAGATGTCTTCGTTGGCCGGGGCCCTCGGTTCCTCGCTGATGGTATGTAGATCTGCTGGGCCCCGGCTTAGCCTCGGCGGAGGGCTGCGGGAACCTCCCGCCACCCCTGGCGGGAGCGACGTGGCTCTGCTGTTGGACCGCAGCCCTTGGCGTGTCCCCTTTGTACCCCCTGTGGCCTGGAGCGGTCGGGCATTGCCCGCTGAGACGGCTGCGTAGGTGGGTGAGGTAGCCGTCCTCCTCGACCCCGGCGGAGTAGGTCCTCTACTGGTGGTGGTGGTGGTGATGGTTGATGGTCGCCTCGCACTGCCCGCCGCTGTTGGTGATGGTGTGGCGGCGGGCGATCTTGCCTTGGTGGCCGCCGGGGTGATCCTACGTCTTGTGCCAGGCTTTGGCACCGCTGCTCTTGTCGCTGGTGGTCGTGCTTCCACCGGCACGCTGCTTGATCTTCTGCTTCTGGTGTGAGGCCCCGTATAGAAGAAGGACGGGGCCTCGCGGGGGGAACAGGTACGGCCCCCCGCTGCCGGTGGACTCGTTGTGCTGGTTGTGGCGGTGCTAGGCCCGGCTGCTGGTGATCGGGTAGCGGGAGCGGCAGCTGGTAATGCCGCTGCCTGGTAGGAGGCCTCTACGGGCCGTGACAGGTTGGTTGTCGTCCTTGTCTTCGTCGTCGTCGTCGCTGCTGTAGTGGCGGGGCTCAGGGTGGAGTTGGCCCCGCATCTCGATCCCGTCGTCGTTGCCGCCGCCAGCCGGGCTCGGGTGGGACGCCGTGGCTCCGAGCCCTCGTTGGCGCTGGTGGTAGCCGTCCCTCGCGTTCGCTCAGGCACCGCAGCAGCTTCTCCGCTCCTTCTTCCTAAAGATATAAAATTATCGAGCCTCCCTCGGCTCGAGGTATTAAAATTTGTACTAACACTAAGACTAGGTGGTTGCGACGCGGGAGGTACAGTCGCACCCGGGCCTGCTGTCTGGTGTTCGTGCCGTGCGGCGTAGTGCAGCTTCACATGCTTTAGGGGGTACTTCCCTTCACCAGCTTCGCTGCACACGCCGCATCGGTGGATAACTTTGAAGCCTGGGTGATATTTTTTGGCGTGTTTGAGCAGGTCCGAGTGCGACTTGTACACACCTCCGGTTCTCCGGCCCTGGTTATTATTATAGCATCGCGGGCAACGGAACTCCTCCGGAAACGGGTATTCTATAAATAAAATAAAACTATTATTATTATTATTATCATTATCATTTACCATGGTGCTGCTTTGTGGTGGCTCCGCTGGCAGTAGGTAAATAGAAAGAAGAGAAGAAAGAGGGTAATAGAGAAGATAGCGGGTGAGTAAAGAGGGATCGAAAGATAAGAAGATAGATAGCGACAGTCGGTATTACCTCTGGAGCGGTCGGAGAGTTACCGACCAGAGGGGGCGGATGACCGTTGGTTCGCTGCGTCGAAGGTAATAGGTTTCGCTACCAGCTTCGACCGCTCACCGCAGGGTGGCAGCACCGTGTCCGTTAGGACTTGTGAGGTTTTCGAATCAGATGATACTAGACCTCTGCCTTGAACGGACACGCTGTCGGAAAGGATCCCGCAGTTCAGCTAATCTGCACTGCGAGACTTACACTTGTCTCGAGTTAACTTTAACGCGACCCGTCGGACTCGTTTGACGGAGTCAGGAGATGAGTCGACGATAAAGACTCTCGACAGTGCGTTTTTAGAAGGGAAGGCTTAGCCCTTACCTATACACGAGCCGTACCCTCAGAACTAATTGCTTAGTCAAGATGGCGGCACGCCGTGACAGGCGAGTTAGCCTAGGTCGGGGAAGTGTCTAACGGCCGTCGGTAGACGCGTGAGAGGCAAGAGAGAGGGCGCCACCACGACGTCACCTGTTGCCGGGGAAAAGAGAGAAAGAAGAAGAGATAAAGCTACCCACTTACCTGCTTTACCACCACGCAGCAAGCACCAAGTCTCCAGAAGAGCTCCGCGACCCGCGATGAAAATCCTAAGTCCCGCGTCGCTCCCGGGTTGATCGCTCCTCGCCGGTCACAAATAAAAATACAAAAAAACACTAAACACAAAATTTTGTTTAGATCTTTAGAAGTTGGCGGAGTATAATTTTGTAATGTATTAAATGGGCCGAACCCAGCGGCACTGCAATGCCGGGCCAACCCGCGGCAGAGCCGGAGCAAGCCCCAGACACTCCGCCAACTTCCAAAAATCAGTTTAATATTCTGGCTCCGCAATGCGGAGCGTATCAGATATTAAGCTGATAAGAACAGATAAAGACGTATATTTTCTCAAAATATGTTCCCCCGGGCTTACAAAAGTTCACCCGGGGGTATCAGTACAGTACGTTACGCCTTTAGGCGAGGGCTTTGGTTATAGCTTAATTTATAGTCTTTTAGACTCAGTCTTTTTCTTTACAATTATTCGGGGTTTCCAGGGCCTGGTGGTGAATGATGAGGTGAATGAGGATGAGAACATAAAATGATGTAAGTGATAGACGGAACGTAGTAAAAAGGTAGAACAGATAGAATATAGATACATAGATAAATAAGTCAGTAGATAGGTAAGATGGAGTAGACAGGTGATAGTCAGGAGGATAAAAATAAAATGTGGGGACAGGACAGTTGTATAGTATAGAGATTATCAATAGATAAAAGATAAAATAAACAGAAATAAATGGTATAAGGATTATCAGTGGATAAAAGGCAGAACGAACAGAAATAAATAGTATAAAAATACAGTCAAAATCAAGATAAAATCAGAATGAAGTAAAACTAGATGAGATGGATGGGTGAGGCGAAGATCGTGTTTTGTTTATGTGTATCAATAGATAAAAGCCAGGCCCTGGGCCCTCGCGACTAGATTAAAAATGTTTATAGGACCAGTACCGGTCCTGAGTCAGGTACGATGAGTTAAAACTAGCTATTGCAGATAAAATAAGGACCAGTACTGGTCCTAAGTCAGGTACACAGATATTTTAGAATGCTATTTATATGTACCTATGGAGCGAGGGAGGCTTTTCCCTTATGGCCTTTGGTCTTGGGGTGGTCGCGGGTTGCCTGCAGGGAGCTCGTCATCTATTCTATATTGGCGTACGCCTGAAACATGCTCCACGTATATATCTCTACCCCATTTGATGGTATCCGACACAATGAGCCTTCGCATTAACTGTGCGTATTTAGAAGAAATTCTTAGTTGTTTTAAAACAGGCTCATTGGCCGGATCCCATGAGCCGAGAGCACCGACGACGATCGCAGAGACCGCCACGCGATAGCCGTGCCTGTTCAATTCATCGGCCAGGGGTTTGTATTTGAGAATTTCTCTCGCCCTGGCCTCCTCGAATGCTAAATAGTTGTTCTCGAAAGGCACGGTGATATCGACGATGACGATACTCTTTGAGGGCTCGTGCCTGACCACAATGTCAGGGCGGAGAGCCCCCAGCTCGCCGTCGACACCCTCGACCCGCCTATCCACCCTTATTTCCCCTGGGAGGCGACAAGCCTTGGCTATACGTTTGACGACGGTGTGGTGTCTAAGTTGTCGAGCCGCCGAGTGCGGCCCGCAGTGACTGAGGACATGGGGAAGACTCTCCAGGTTGTACGCGCAACGCCGGCAACGCTTATCCCCGTCACCCCAACGTCTCGCCCCGTTAAGAGGCAAGACATCGAGGCGCGCACGGTGGATAAAACGCCAATCAGCGAAGCGCGTAAAACTGCCGCTACGAAGGAAATGGTTCGACACGTTTGACCGTGTCGAGACCTGGAAAACCTTCCCCTGGTCCGGTTTACTTCTGAGACGTGTGGTGTAGAATTCAGTCACCGCCAGCCGCAATCGGCGGATGACTTGATTACGCGACTCTGGGGACACCGTCGTCTCCCGCTCACCTGCGCCTCTCATCGTCACCACCAGTTCCTCCCTAACCTCCGACCATTTCCATTTTGCTGCGATCTTGTCCTTGGATCTTCGAGTCGCATTTCGAGCCTTCGACCACAGCGAAGAAATGTCCCCTCCGTCACGCGAAAACTCCCCCTCCAGCGAACCGGAAAGGTAAGTGGCAAGATCTTGATTTGACGGAGCTCTACCTATTTTCCTGGCTACCGCATGCCCCAGCGACGCCCAGGCCAACGCTCTGACCACCGGGTCATCCACCGTCAGAAGACGGTAGGCGTGAGCGATGGTCAGTGCATCGGCCAAGTCTGCGAGTGGGAGCAGTCCGCATCCCCCCCGGCTGGGAGGGAGGTAGACTGGCTCGGCGCTGGCACGCTGAGGCAAGTGGAGCCAAGATTTTACGGTTTTTCTTATGATTTTATCTGCTTCTTTGAGGGGACCTTTCTCCACTGAAGCACCCCGCAGCAGGAACTCGAGGCGTGGCACCAAGAAGGTGGCCACGGTCTCTGCCTTCTGCCACGGGGTAAGGAGGGACTCGTCGACGGCTCGGAGATCCAGGAGAAGATCGTCGATGGTTAATAATGGGGTCTGCCTAACTTGGAAACCGGTGGGGACTCCGAGGTGCTGGTAAGGCTCGCCGGCTGCCAGGGTCCTAATTTCTTCTCCTTGGAGGGTGAAGCGGGTGGGCGTGGCCCTGCGAGTGCCTCTACAGTCCTGATGTAGTGTTGCGCACTTCGCAGGGTTGAACCGAAGTCCTATCCCACCCGCTGCAGCCTCCACTTTTCTTAAAAGTTCTTGCATCCCCTCCGTGGTATCTGAAATAAGAGCCAGGTCGTCAGCATATGCTAGAATTTGGTGCCGATGGCCATGCAGCGTGTAACCCGCAGGCGAGTCGGCAGCTGCACGCAGCACCGGCTCGAGTGCGAGGTTAAACGCCGCAGGGCTCATCGGGCACCCTTGTTTAACCCCTGATTTAATTTTTATAGGCTCGGTGAGTCCTTCGGCGGTGCGCACCCGGGTGGTGCAATCTGTATACATGCTCTCCAAGATGTTTTGGAGAGCGGGAGGAGCACCAGCCTCCCCCAAAGCCTGGTAAATGGCAGCGTGCGGAATTGAACCAAACGCGTTGGTAAGATCCAGCCACGCCACCACCACCTGGCGGCCCCTCCTGCGAGCGTCGTTAAGGACCTCCTGCAACACGAAGTTGTGCTCGTAGCACCCTTCGCACGGCAGGAAGCCCTTTTGTGAACTAGAGAGACGTTTGTTCCGGATCGACCACGTGAGCAGTCGGTCAGCCAAGACTGCAGCAAAGAGTTTGGGGGTCGTATCGCCGAGCGCGAGCGGTCGCCAGTTCGAGAGATCGTCGCGATCGCCCTTTTTGTGCACCAGCACGGTGGTGGACACCCTCCAGATAGAAGGGATCACCTCCAGACGAACACAGGTGTTGAAAAGTGCGGTGAGCAGCCGGCACTCTGGATCCGCCCTTCTCAGGTCATCGTAAGTCAGACCGTCGGGTCCCGGAGCGGAGTTTGACGTCCGCCGGAGCCGCCGGTCTACCTCACTCACCGTGAAAGGCCGAACCAGAGCTTCGGTGCTCGCCTCGTCTGGAGGCCCGTACGGCGGCGGAGGAGGCTGTGCTCCGAGTGGTGCCGACGGCGCATACATATCCTCAAAGTGCCTCTCGACCCGATCCCTGGGCACTTGACAGTGCTGGGACGGTCCGAGAAGCACCTCTTGAACCGCACGCCGCCGGTTAGCCCGGAACAACTTTTGAATTCTAGTTGCCTCCTCCACCCGATCACCTCTATCCGGAAAGGCCAGCCGTGGCTGTTGCTGGTTTCGTTGCATCTGCAGGCGATCGCGGCGAACACTCGAACCGCGCCCACGACCAGTTCCACGACCCCTTCCCCCTCGGTCTTCATCCGGCCTCCCTACCCTGCTCCTCAAGACCCCCACCGGCTCTCCAGTGCCTTGGAGGAAGGCCGCGACTTGCGTCGCTACCTCCTCCAGATCTTCGGTATTGACAGCCGCTTCCGCCTTACCGATCAGCCCGTCCCTCTTAGTCGACTGCTCGTCGCCAGCACGAGGCTGGAGGCGTTGCTGTCGACGGAGGGCCTGACCGGCAGTTGTTGGCGGCTGTCGCACTGGAGTCGGTGAGTGTCGAGAGACCGAGGCCGATCCGCGACTACTCGCAGAGCGGGTCGCCTGCCCCGGGGAACCCGACGCTCCACCCCTTCCACCAGATCCGGGTGCACTCCGCCGAGTTCCTCTACCTTCCCTTGAACCCACCCCCCTGGACTGATTTAAAACCCCTACCCTTGCTGATGATTCCCCGTTCTCTGTGCGACCTGGCTCCCTCGAGAAGCATGTCCCAGGCGTACCTGGTAAAATTAAATTCGGCTCTATTATACTAATTGAATCGTCTAGATTGTTTAAATTATTAGAAAGAAGGCTAAATCTGTTGTGAGAGCTATTTGTCAAGTTAATAAAAGAATTATTATTATCACTCCCTGCAGACGCACGAGGACCAGCCCCGAGGCCATGCCGGGAAGAATTTGGAGTAAAAATAGTGTTTGAGTTATTAGATTTGGAACGTATTGCCTGGGCCGTTGTTGGGGACCGCCTCATCCTCGGGGGAGCTCTCGGTGGGGACGGCGGTTCCTCTTCGGACGACGATCCTCCTGAAGACCTGGGCCCGCTCTGGTGGAATCTGCGGGCCCCTCTCGTCGCTACCTGCCACGGCGTCGTAGATATTTCCTGTCCTGGGGTAGCCCTTGATGGTCCGGCTACCCCGACTATGGCCACCGGGAGGAGCTCTGGGGCTGCCGGAGGTGTTATGGCAGCTCTCGTCTCCTCCTGCCCTGCCCTGTAGAGCCGGGATGACATAATGGGCCTCCCCGATGTCGTCGTAGTGATGGTGGTGGTGGTGGGCGTCACAGGCAATGTGAGGGGGCACAACGGTACATTAGCCGGGATCCAGATGTCCTCGGTGATGGTAGGGAGTGCCCGGGGATCCCGGCTATCCCTCGTTGCAGGGCTGCGCCTGGTTATCGCTACCTCGGGTGGTAATGAGGTAGCTCTCGTGGCGGAGCGCAGCCCTGGGCGTGTCGTTGTGGGGCCCCTCGCGGCCTGAGTAGACCGGCTGGTGCCTGCTGCGGTCACTGCAGCGTAGGTCGGAGAGTTGGGCGTCCTTTTCGGCCCCGGCGGAATCGGCCTTGATGTTGTGGATGTCAAGGGGCGCTTCGTCGTGCCTGTCGTCGTTGAAGGTGGTGTGGTGACAGGCGAGCGCCCCTTCGTCGACGCCGGGGCTATCTTCCTCGCTGTAGCTGCAGTTGATCTAGGCACCGCGACTCGCTTGGAGATGGAGTTGAGGCGAGTCGCTGGCCGGTCGCCCGCTGGAACGCTGGAGGCCCTCCGGCTCCTCGTCGTGGGTCCTGAGTAGAACGAGGGCAGGGTCTCTCGGGGGGAACTTGGACTGCTCCCCGTCGTCGTCGGGGTGGCCATGTCTGGCCGTGGCACTTCAGGTGTCGGGGTTGGTGTCGACACCTGGGATGTGGTCGGCGTTGAGGTCGTCGTCTCTGCTGCGGGGCTCGGGGTGGTGTCGTCCCCGCATCCGGCTACAGCTATGAGTGGCGGTGGGGTTGCTGCTGTAGCCGTCGTCTCCGCCGTCCGTTGGCTCCTCGTCGATGTTCGGCCAGTGGTAGTGGAGGCTGTCCCCCGTCCCGGTCCAGGCAATCTATTTGAAATAAAATTATCGAGCCTCCCTCGGCTCAAGGTATTAGTCACGCTATTTACAGTATTTAAATTAGGACTATCACAGACTATCACAGACACAGAATTCGCGCCGGTCGTCCGCGCCGTGGCAGCCCTCGGGGCACGTGGAGGAGCCGGATCCGCAGTTATGTGCTGCTTCGAGTGGTGCAGCTTCACCTGCTTCAGGGGGTAAGCCCCTCCGCCGGTGAAGCAGCAAGCAGCACATTTAATTTCGATTTTAATGGTTGGATGTTGTTCCTTAGCATGCTTCACCAGCTCCGCATGCCCTTTGAACACCCCCCCCCCGTCCTTCTCCCATGGTTTTGCTCATAGCAAAACGGACACCGGAACTCCTCCGGGAATGGAAATTCTAGAATTATTTTGTTTAAATCATTATTGTTATTATCGTTACTACTGGCCATCGTGCCGCACGGTACAAGTTCAGTGGGTGCGTGAGAGTAGAAGAGTAGAGAATAGATAGAAGAGATATAGCGACAGTCGGTATTACCTCTGGAGCGGCGAAGAGAGTTACCGACCAGAGGGGGCGGATAACCTTTGGTTCGCGGTCGACGGTAATAGGTTTAGCTTCGGCCGCTCACCGCAGGATGGCAGCACCGGGTCCGTTCGGACTTGTGAGAATTCTAGAATCAGAATGTTCTAGGCCTCTGCCGTTGACGGACTCGCTGTCGGACAGGATCTCACAGTTCAGCTATTCCGAACTGTGAAACTTACACTTATTTTGAGCCGCCTAGACGTGGCTCGGCGGACCAGATTACTCCGGTCAATTAATGAATCACGCTAGGGTTTTCAAAGGTGCGTTTTTTAGGAGGGAACGGCAGGCCCTTACCTACGCTGCACGTGTCTTCAGAGCTAATTAACTAATTATTTAGTCAATATGGCGACACGGCAGCGCAAGGGAGTCTGTCCGGGGTAGCGGGATAACGACTAACGGCTGACAGGTGTCACGTGACGACTAGAAAAATGGCCGACACTACCTGTTGCCGGGGCAAGAGAGAGAAGAAGAAGAGAGAAAGAGCACCCACTTACCTTGTATATACTCCGTACGGCGACCTCTTACAAAATTCCCGGTGGGGAGCTCCAGTGTCCGTTGGGGGGTGCACTTAGCTTCGGACCGGCGCTCGTCAAGGGTGTTCGCTCCTCGGCCCACACACATATAAATAAATCACAGCACTTTTTGTTTGATTTTTAGAAGTTGGCGGGGTATAATTTTATAATGTGTTAAATGGGCCGAACCCAGCGGCACTGCAATGCCGGGCCAACCCGCGGCAGAGCCGGAGCAAGCCCCAGACACTCCGCCAACTTCCAAAAATCAGTTTAATATTCTGGCTCCGCAATGCGGAGCGTATCAGATATTAAGCTGATAAGAACAGATAAAGAGGCATTTATTAAACAAGACATGTTCCCCCGAGCTTACAAACGTTTGCCCGGGGGTATCAATACAGAATATGCCCCTTTTGGGGCGAGGCTCTTGAATATATAAAATCTAAGTAGTATAAAACTTTCGTCAAAAGATTTGGATTTGGCTGGCCAGAGTCTGGTAGTCTGTGAAGGTTAAAATACTGGTCGACAGTCCCCGCATGTAAAGGGTGCGGGGGCCATACAGTACGTAGATAAAATAAAATAAAATTGAGTAGAATTAAATGGTTGTATAAATAACATGGAATAAAATGGAATGAAGTTAAATAGGTTGTATAAATAAAATGATATAAAACGAATAAAATTAATGGGTTGGTATAAATAAAATAGAGTAAAATGAAATAGAATGGAATTACATAGGTTGTATAAATAAAAGCCAGACTCTAGCCTCTCGCCCGCTTTTTGGTTAAAATATATGTATAGGACCAGTACTGGTCCTGAGTCAGGTACGGTAGGTATAGAATGTCAGTTATATAAAATAAGGACCAGCACTGGTCCTAAGTCAGGTAAAATACATCACAGCTCGTGTTTGTCCTTAAGATAAGAATATAAATAGATGAAAATATAGAAGTAGGGTACGCTTCAGTCAAACTTATAAGAGGCTAATTGTTTTAGTCCCGGGCCAGCCTCGGGACGTCCGCAGGGAGTTCGTTTGCTACTCTATATTGACGAACCCCCGACACGTGCTCTACGTATATATCCCTACCCCATCTGATGGTATCCGACACGATGAGCCGGCGCATTAGGCTAGCGTATTTGGATCCTACTCGCAGGATTTTCAGCACCGGCTCGTTGGCCGGATCCCATGAGCCGAGGGCACCGACGACGATCGCAGAGACCGCTACTCGATAGCCGTGACCGTGGAGCGCGTCGGCCAGGGGCTTATACTTTAACACTTTGCGTGCCCTGGCCTCTTCGAAGGCTGAATAGGTGTTCTCAAATGTCACGGTCACGTTGACGATCACGATACTCTTTGAGGGCTCGTGCCTGACCACGATGTCAGGTCGGAGAGCCCCCAGCTCGCCGTCGATCCCCTCGACTGTCCTATTTACCCTCACTTCCCCTGGGAGGCGGCAAGCCTTAGCTACACGTTTGACGACGGCGTCGTGTCGAAGCTGCCAAGCCGCCGAGTGCGGCCGGCAGTGACAAAGGACATGGGGAAGGGACTCCAGGGCTCCCCCGCAGCGCCGGCAACGCCTATCCCCGTCACCCCAACGTCTCGCCCCGTTAAGGGGTAAGACATCGAGGCGCGCACGGTGGATAAAACGCCAATCAGCGAAGTGGGTGAAGCTGCCACCTCGCAAGAAGTGGTTCGACACGTTTGACCGTGCCGAAACCTGGAACACCCTCCCCTGGTCCGGCTTACGTTTGAGTCTTAAAGAGTAGTATTCCGTCACTGCCGTCCGCAGCCGGCGGATGACTTGATCGCGTGATTCGGGTGACACCGTCGTCTCCCTATCGCCTGAGCCCCTCGTCGTCACCACCAGCTCTTCTCTAATTTCGGAGTATTTCCATATAGCTGCGATCCTGTCCTTAGATCTCCGGGTCGCGTTCCGAGCCCTCGTCCACAGCGAAGAAATGTCCCCCCCGTCGCGCGCGAACTCCCCCTCCAGCGAGCCGGAGAGGTAAGTTGCGAGGTCTTGGTTGCTCGGGTCTCTACCTATTTTCCTGGCTACCGCATGCCGCAGCGACGCCCAGGCCAATGACCCGACCACCGGATCGGCCACCGTCAGGAGGCGGAAGGCGTGAGCGATGGTCAGGACATCGACCATGTCTGCTAGTGGGAGCAGGCCACAGCCCCCCCGGCTGGGGGGGAGGTAGACCAGCTCGGCGCTGGCGCGCTGAGGCAGGTGGAGCCAGGATTTCACTAGTCTTTTAATGAGCTTGTCAGCTTCCTTTAGGGGACCCTTCTCCACCAGTGCTCCCCGCAGCAAGAAGTCGAGGCGTGGTACCAAGAAGGTAGCCACGGTCTCGGCCTTCTGCCAGGGTGTCAGAAGAGACTCGTCGACGGCCCGGAGATCCTGGAGAAGATCGTCGATCTTTAACAGAGGAGTCTGCTTTACCTGAAAGCCGGTGGGGACTCCGAGGTGCTCGTAAGGCTCGCCGGCTGCCAGGGCCCTGATGTTTTCGCCTTGGAGGGTGAAGCCGGTGGGCGTGACCCTGCGGGTGCCTCTGCAGTCCTGATGTAGGGTTGCGCACTTCGCAGGGTTGAACCGAAGTCCGATCCCACCTGCCGCAGCCTCCACTTTTCCCAATAGATCGACCATACCCTCAGTGGAATCTGAAATAAGAGCAAGGTCGTCAGCATAAGCTAGTATCTGGTGCCGATGGCCATGGAGCGTGTAACCCGCCGGAGAGCTTACTACCGCACGCAGGATCGGCTCCACAGCGAGGTTAAACGCTACGGGGCTCATCGGACACCCTTGTTTCACCCCCGCTTGAATTCTGATGGGTTCGGTGAGTCCGTCGGCGGCGCGCACCCGGGTGGTGCAGTTGTCGTACATGCTCTCCACTATGTTGCGGAGAGCGGGAGGAGCACCGGCCTCCGCCAGAGCACGGCGGATAGCAGCATGGGGCACCGAACCAAACGCATTGGTCAAGTCGAGCCACGCCACCACCACCTGGCGGCCCCCCCTGCGAGCGTCGTTCAGGACCTCCTGCAGAACAAAGTTGTGCTCGTAGCACCCCTCGCACGGCAGGAAGCCCTTCTGAGAACGGCTTAATCGCTCGTTACGAATCGACCACTTGAGGAGTCGGTCAGCCAGGATAGCTGCAAAGAGTTTCGGGGTCGTGTCGCCGAGCGCGAGCGGTCGCCAGTTCGAGAGATCGCCGCGATCGCCCTTTTTGTGCACCAGCACGGTGTTCGACTTCTTCCAGACAGAGGGGACCATCTCCAGACGCAGACAGGTGTTAAAGAGAGCGGTGAGCAGCCGGCACTCTGGGTCCGCTCTTCTCAGGTCACTGTAAGTCAGACCATCAGGCCCCGGGGCGGAGTTTGACGTCCGCCGGAGCTTCCGGTCTACCTCACTCACCGAGAAGGGCCGAATCAGAGCTTCGGTGCTCTGCTCGTCCGGAGGCCCGTAAGGGGGCGGAGGAGGCTCTTCTCCTAGAGGTTGAGACGGGCCGTACATGGCCTGGAAGTACGCCTCAACCCGTTCCCTGGGCACTTGACAGTGCTGGGAGGGGCCGAGTAGCACCTCCTGCACAGCCCGCCGCCTGTTAGCTCTAAATAGGCGTTGAATTCTTGTAGCCTCCTCTACCTGGCCACCCCTGTCCGGAAGGGCCGGCCGTGGCTGCTGCCGCCGCTGATGCTGCATCTGTGGGCGATCGCGGCGATCCCTCGCACCGCGCCCGCGACCAGCTCCGCGTCCCCTTCCCTCTCGTTCACCTCCCGGCCTTCCTTCTTCCTCCCTCCTGACCCCCACCCTTGCTTCGGAGCCTTGGAGGAAGGCCGCGACTCGCGTCGCCGTCTTTTCCAGCTCTTCGTAACAGGCAGCCGCTTCCGCCATACCGATCAGCGAGTCCCTCGCAGCCGTCAGTTCATTCTCAGCTCGAGGCTGAGAGTTTTGCTGACGGCGGAGGGCCTGACCGGCAGCCGTTGGCGGCCGCCGCTCCGAGGTCGGTGGGTGTCGAGAGGAAGCAGTCGACTCGCGACTACTCACAGGACGGGTCGCCCGCTCCGCGGAGGCCGACGCTCCTCCCCCTCCACCGGGTCCGGATGCGCTCCGTCGAGTTCCTTCACCTCTCCCAGTTCCCACCCTCCTGGACTTGTTTAAAACCCCTACCCTTACCGGATCCCTGTCGTTTACCGGACGGCCTTGCTCTTCCGCAGAGCACGTCTCGGGGGCTTCTGAAATGTTAAAAATTGAATTAGTATTTTGGCTATTAAGCGCGGATAAAAAATCTGGATTATTGTTATTATTATTGTTTGAAAACGGAGATAAGAATTGTCTCCCTGCGGGCGCCCGGGGACCAGCCCTGGAACCTCGCTGGGAGGGGTTCGCCTTTCGTTGCGGCGGAGGTGAAGCCTCCACCGCTGCTGTCTCGTTGCTGCGGCGTGCGACTGCGAGCTCAGGCGACAGCCTCCTCGTCGCTGATAGGTATGGCGACGGTGGACACTCTTCCTCCTCGGACGACTCCTCCGACGACTCTGGCATGCCTCGGTGTCGGCGGCGGGCTCTTCCCATTGCGAGCTGCCACGGCTGTGGTGGTGAGGACCTATATGCGACTCCGTCGACCGCCCTGGATGGCCCCGCTACTGCCTCGTCGATGGGGGGGAGGGTAGGCGCCGCTGGTGTTCGTTCGGCGCGCCGTAGCCTCACCCCTCCCCCTGCGGAGACCCTGGAAGTGACGATGGGGCCCCCGCTGCTGGTGGTGGTGGTGACGGTGGTCGTAGTCATGGTCGCAGGCATCGCTGAGGTGACCGACAGTTCTCTTACCAGGTCCCCGTAGATGGTGGATGGTAGTTCGGGGACCCGGCTCCCTTCCGTTAGAGGGCTGCGGATGACTCCAGTGGACCCGGGCGGAAGTGACGTGGCCCGGGTGCTCGATCGCAGCCCTTTGCGTATTGCTGGGGCACCTCCCGCAGCCTGCGACGTCCTCGTCGGAGCACCCGCCGTGACGGCGGCGTAGGTTGAAGATGCCGTCGACGTCCTTGTCCCCGGGGATGTACTCCGTGGTGTCGTGGATGTTCTGAGGCGACCTGTGGTACCCACTGCCGTAGGAGATGGCGTGGCAGTGGGTGTTCGCCTCCCTTTCACCCCCAGGGATGTCCTCGCTGTGCCAGGCCTTGGCACCGCTGCCCTCCTGGTGCTGGTGGTCGGCTGGTTCATCTCAACCGGCACGCTGGCACCCCTCCTGCTCCTGGTTGCAGGCCCCGCGTAGATGAAGGTTGGGGCCTCCCTTGGCGGGGTGCGTGAGGGCCTCCTGGTCCGTCGCTCCCTGACCGATGGCTCGATGCAGGGTGCTGCGGAGACTCCTCGTGCTGCCGGTTCTACGGGGCTACTGGTCTCGGCGGTGCTCTGCCTGGCTCCTCGTAGCCTGGCGGGCGCTCTAGTAGCGGGTGCTGGTGGGGTTGGGGCCAGGGCGGCCTCTTCGCTTCGCCGTGGCTGGCTCAGTCTCGCTGTCGTCCTTGTCGTCGTCCTTGCTGGTGCGGAGCTAGTGGCGGAGGTCGCTCCGCAGGTTGTTGTCACCGTCGCTGCACTGGTGGTCGGTGCTTGACTCGTCACCCTTGCTCGCCCCGACGCCGCAGCAGACCTAAGAGAAAATATTGACCCAGGTCTCTCTCGACCTGGCGCATTAGTATTATTATTATTATTACTACTTTGAGATGCAGAGGGTGCCGTCGCACCCGGACCCGCCTCGATGTTCCCATGCCGTGCAGCGTAGTGCAACCTCACCTGCTTCAGAGCGTAAGCTCCTTGGCCAGCTTCGCCGCACACGCCGCACCTGTGGATCGCGGTGAAACCTGGGTGACATTTCCTGGCATGCTTCAGCAGGTCCGAGTGCGACTTGAAAGCACCCCCGGTTCTCCGGCCACGGTTGTTATTATAACACTCTGGGCATCTGAATTCCTGTGGGAATGGGAATTCTATTATTATATTTATATTGTTATTATTATTATCGTTATTATTATTATTATTATTTGACATGGTGCCGCTTTGCAGTGGTTCGGCCAGTGGTAAAGACAGAAGAAAAGAAAGAGGGTAAGTAGAGTAAATAGCGGGTAAGTACAGAGGGATCGAAAGATAAGAGAAATAGCGACAGTCGGTGTTACCTCTGGAGCGGTCGGAGAGTTACCGACCAGAGGGGGCGGATAACCGTTGGTTCGCTGCGTCGAAGGTAATAGTTCTCACTACTCACTTCGACCGCTCACCGCAGGATGGCAGCACCGTGTCCGTTAGGACTTGTGAGGTTTTCGAATCAGATGAGACTAGACCTCTGCCTTGGACGGACACGCTGACGGAAGGGATCCCGCAGTTCAGCTAGTCTGCACTGCGAGACTTACACTTGTCTCGAGTTAACTTTAGCGCGACCCGTCGGACTCGTTTGACGGAGTCAGGAAACGAGTCGACGATAAAGACTTTCAACAGTGCGTTTTAGGAAGGGAAGGCTTAGCCCTTACCCGTACACGAGCCGTGCCTTCAGAACTAATTGCTTAGTCAAGATGGCGGCACGCCCTGACAGGCGAGTTAGCCTAGGTCGGGGAAGTGTCTAACGGCCGCCGGTAGACGCGTGGGAGGCAAAAGAGAGAGCGCCACCACGGCGTCACCTGTTGCCGGGGAAAAGAAAGAGAAGAAGAAGAAGAAGAAACAAAGTCCACTTACCTTACCACTGCGCAACAGCACCAACCTTAGCCCAGAGTGCCTTGGACCGGAGAACCTTTGAATCCCTCCCAGCGGATGGCGTTTGGGTCGCTCCTCGGTCGCTCTTCGGTGGCACGAAACACACAGCACATAAATATCACAGTTTATGTTTTGATTTTTAGAAGTTGGCGGAGTATAATTTTGTAATGTATTAAATGGGCCGAACCCAGCGGCACTGCAATGCCGGGCCAACCCGCGGCAGAGCCGGAGCAAGCCCCAGACACTCCGCCAACTTCCAAAAATCAGTTTAATATTCTGGCTCCGCAATGCGGAGCGTATCAGATATTAAGCTGATAAGAACAGATAAAAGGCGTTTATTTTCTCAACACATGTTCCCCCGGGCTTACAAAAGTACACCCGGGGGTATCAATACACGTTCATTTTCTCGCCTTTTAGGCGAGGGCTAATTTGTATAATAAAAATCAGTCTTAATATGGCATGACTAGATTGCCAGGGCCTGGTAGTCTTGGTGATGAGTATGAGTCGTGGATGCATGAGTGACGGTGAGGTTGTATAGATAAAATAGAGATAAAAACAATAACTATAAAAATGAAAATTGATGAATGAGAGTGTGGATGGGTGAAGCGATGAGGTAGTGATGTATGAATGGAGTATGAATGAGAAAGCGAAGTCTAATAAATAGTAAAAATAGAAAAAATGGGTGATTGAAGTAAAATTGTATAAGTAAAAGTTGTATAAATAAAAAGGAAAATTAATGATCGAAATAAAATTGTATAAATAAAAGCCAGGCCCTGGCTCCTCGCCTACGTTAGGATTTCAAATATATATATAGGGCCAGTACTGGCCCTGTGTCAGGTACAATGTAATTTACAGTCAGTCCAGTGAATAAAAAGGACCAGTACCAGCCCTAAGTCAGGTACAAAGTCTTGTATATTTCGTCAAAATTAAAAGTAGAAGAATAAAAATAAAATTAAGGACCATCGCTGGTCCTTCGTCGAGTCTAGCTAAAATGTGTATATAAAATTTGTGTATAAATAAAATCAGGTTGTATAAATAAATAAATAAATAAAACATTAAAGCTAGATTCGAGTGAGGGAGGCTCGCCCTAGTCTTGAGCCGGTCCCGGAGCATCCACAGGCAGTTCGTTTTCTACTCTATATTGTCGTACGCCTGAGACATGCTCCACATAAATATCGCGACCCCACCTGATGGTCTCCGACACAATGAGCCTGCGCATAAGGCTAGCGTACCTTGCGCCTATACGTAATTGTTTCAAGACAGGCTCATTGGCCGGATCCCATGAGCCGAGGGCACCGACGACGATCGCAGAGACCACCACTCGATAGCCGTGACCGTGGAGCGCGTCGGCCAGGGGTTTGTACTTTAACACCTTACGTGCCCTGGCCTCCTCGAAAGCTTGGTACGTATTTTCAAAAGCCACGGTCACGTCCACGACGATGATGCTCTTTGAGGGCTCGTGCCTGACCACAATGTCAGGGCGGAGAGCCCCCAGCTCGCCGTCGACCCCCTCGACTCTCCTATTTATTCGCAGCTCCCCTGGGAGGCGACAAGCCTTGGCTACTCGATTGACAACGGCGTCGTGTCGGAGTTGCCAAGCCGCCGAGTGCGGCCGGCAGTGACACAGGACATGGGGAAGGGACTCCAGGGCTCCCCCGCAGCGCCGGCAACGCCTATCCCCGTCACCCCAACGTCTTGCACCGTTAAGAGGCAAGACATCGAGGCGCGCACGGTGGATAAAACGCCAATCAGCGAAGCGGGTGAAGCTACCACCTCGCAAGAAGTGGTTCGACACGTTTGACCGTGCCGAAACCTGGAATACCTTCCCCTGGTCCGGCTTACGTTTTAACCTCAGAAGGTAGTGTTCGGTCACTGCAGCCCGCAATCGGCGGATGATCTGTCCGCGTGCTTCTGCCGACACCGTCGTCTCCCTTTCGCCCGAGCCCCTCATCGTAATGGCCAGCTCCCGCCTCAGCTCTGACCACTTCCACGTAGCTGCGAGCTTGTCCCTCGATCTCCGGGTCGCGTTCCGAGCTCTCGTCCACAGCGAAGAAATGTCCCCCCCGTCGCGTGCAAACTCCCCCTCCAGCGAACCGGAGAGGTAGGTTGCGAGGTCTTCGTTGACGGGTTCTCTGCCTATCTTCTTGGCTACCGCATGCCGCAGCGACGCCCAGGCCGATGACCTGACCACCGGATCAGCCACCGTCAGGAGACGGAAGGCGTGAGCGATAGTCAGGACATCGACCATGTCTGCGAGTGGGAGCAGGCCACATCCCCCCCGGCTGGGGGGAAGGTAGACCAGCTCGGCGCTGGCGCGCTGAGGCAAGTGCAGCCAAGATTTCACTAACCTTTTGATTAGCTTGTCAGCTTCTTTTAGAGGACCCTTCTCCACCAGTGCTCCCCGCAGCAAGAAGTCAAGGCGCGGTACCAGGAAGGTAGCCACGGTCTCAGCCTTCTGCCAGGGTGTCAGAAGAGACTCGTCGACGGCCCGAAGATCGCGGAGAAGCTCGTCGATGGTCAGCAGTAGGGTCTGCTTGATTTGGAAGCCGGTCGGTACTCCGAGGTGCTGGTAAGGCTCGCCGGCTGCCAGGGCTCTGATTTCTTCGTTTTGGAGGGTGAAGCGGGTGGGCATTACCCTGCGAGTGCCTCTGCAGTCCTGATGCAGTGTTGCACACTTCGCAGGGTTGAACCGAAGTCCAATCCCACCCGCCGCAGCCTCCACCTTTCTTAATAGGTCGCGCATGCCCTCGGTGGAGTCGGCAACTAGGGCAATGTCGTCCGCGTAAGCAAGTGCTTGGTGCCGATGTCCGTGAAGCGTATAACCCGCGGGTGAGTCGGTCACTGCACGCAGGATCGGCTCCGCCGCGAGGTTAAGCGCCACAGGGCTCATCGGGCACCCTTGCTTGACCCCCGAGCTAATCTTAATGGGTTCGGTGAGTCCTTCGGCGGTACGCACCCGGGTGGTGCAGTCTGTATACATGCTCTCCACGATATTCCGGAGAGCGGGAGGAGCACCGGCCTCCCCCAAAGCGCGGTAGATAGCAGCGTGGGGAATCGAACCAAACGCGTTGGTCAGATCCAGCCACGCCACCACCACCTGACGGCCCCCCCTGCGAGCGTCGTTAAGGACCTCCTGCAGTATGAAGTTGTGCTCGTAGCACCCCTCACACGGCAGGAAGCCCTTCTGTGCGGGGCTTAAACGCCGGTTCCGGATCGACCACGTAAGCAGTCGGTCGGCCAGGACTGCAGCGAAGAGTTTGGGGGTCGTATCACCGAGCGCGAGCGGTCGCCAGTTCGAGAGATCGTCGCGATCGCCCTTCTTATGCACCAGCACGGTAGTGGACTCCTTCCAGACAGAAGGGATCGACTCCAGACGGAGACAGGTGTTAAAGAGTGCGGTGAGCAGACGACAGTCCGGATCCGCCCTCCTCAGATCATCGTAAGTAAGACCGTCGGGTCCAGGCGCGGAGTTCGACGTCCGCCGTAACCGCCGGTCTACCTCACTCACTGTGAAGGGCCGAGTCAGAGTGTCGTTGCTCACCTCGTCTGGAGGCCCGTACGGAGGCGGAGGAGGCTGTGCTCCGAGTGGCGCCGACGGCGCGTAGATGGTCCGGAAGTGCTCCTCGATACGCTCTCGAGACACTTGACAGTGCTGAGACTGTCCGAGGAGCACCTCCTGGACCGCACGCCGACGGTTAGCCCGAAACAACTTCTGTATCCTAGTTGCCTCCTCCACCCGATCCCCTCTGCCCGGAAGGGCCGGCCGTTGCTGCTGCTGGTGTTCCTGTGACTGTGGGCGATCCCGGCGATCCCTCGCACCGCGCCCGCGACCAGCTCCACGTCCCCCTCCCTCTCGGCGTTGGTCCGGCCTCCCCTCCCTGCTCCTCAAGACCCCCACCGGCTCTCCAGCGCCTTGGAGGAAAGCAGCGACTTGCGTCGCCGTCTCCTCCAGATCTTCTAGGCTGGCAGCCGCTTCCGCCATGCCAACCAGCAAGTCCCTTTCGGTCGGCGGTTCGTCCTCAGCACAAGGCTGGGAATTTCGCCGCCGACGGAGGGCCTGGCCAGCAGCCGTTGGCGACTGCCGCGCTGGAGTCGGTAGGTGTCGAGAGACCGCCGCCGATCCGTGACTACTCACACGGAGGGCCGCCTGCCCCGGGAAGCCCGATGCTCCACCCCCTCCACCAGTTCCGGGTGCGCGTCGCCGAGTTCCTCTACCTCCCCCTGATCCCACCCCCCTGGACCTGTTTAAAAACCCACCCCTTACTATGTTCTGGTTTCCTACGCGGCTCGACTCCCCCGTAGAGCACGTCTGGGGCGTACCTGAAATTATTTCAAAAGAATCATTATTCGGAATATCTAAAAGTGCACTGAATCTGTTATTATTAATGGGATTTTCTGAATTTAAACTATTGAAGCTAATACTATTATTTAAAGTGTGTCTCCCTGTGGAAGCTCGGGGACCAGCCCCGAGGTCTTGCCTAGAAGATCTAGGCGACGTCTTGTCCCTGCTGCTTCTGCGGATAGCCTGCGCTGTAGCAGGGGACGGTCTCGCTCTAGGTGGTGCTGCTGGCGGCGACGGCAGTTCCTCTTCTGACGACGACTCTCCCGACGACCCTGGCCCGCCTCGGTGGTGTCGGCGGGCTCTTCCTGTGGCTACCTGCCACGGCGTTGCGCTCTGGCAGGTGGAGGTGCTGCGCCTTGGTGATGTGGTTGTTGTATGGGCCTCCCTGGATGGCCCCGCTACCCCTATTATGGCCACCGGTGGAGGTGGTTGTCGTATCACCGGTGGCTGGACGGCGGTGTTCACCCACCCTACCGCTCCTTGGATCCGAGGGGTCATTACTGGCCCCCCGGAGATGGTGGTGGTGACCGTGGTGGTGGTGAGGGTCACAGGAAGCGTCAGGGCACAGATGTCTTCGTTGGCCGGGGCCCTCGGTTCCTCGCTGATGGTATGTAGATCTGCTGGGCCCCGGCTTAGCCTCGGCGGAGGGCTGCGGGAACCTCCCGCCACCCCTGGCGGGAGCGACGTGGCTCTGCTGTTGGACCGCAGCCCTTGGCGTGTCCCCTTTGTACCCCCTGTGGCCTGGAGCGGTCGGGCATTGCCCGCTGAGACGGCTGCGTAGGTGGGTGAGGTAGCCGTCCTCCTCGGCCCCGGCGGAGTAGGTCCTCTACTGGTGGTGGTGGTGGTGATGGTTGATGGTCGCCTCGCACTGCCCGCCGCTGTTGGTGATGGTGTGGCGGCGGGCGATCTTGCCTTGGTGGCCGCCGGGGTGATCCTACGTCTTGTGCCAGGCTTTGGCACCGCTGCCCTCGTCGCTGGAGCTCGCATTTCCACCGGCACGCTGCTGGATCTGCGACTTCTAGTGTGAGGCCCCGCGTAGATGAAGGACGGAGCCTCGCGGGGGGAACAGGTACGGCCCCCCGCTGCCGGTGGACTCGTTGTGCTGGTTGTGGCGGTGCTAGGCCCGGCTGCTGGTGATCGGGTAGCGGGAGCGGCAGCTGGTAACGCCGCTGCCTGGTAGGAGGCCTCTACGGGCCGTGACAGGTTGGTTGTCGTCCTTGTCTTCGTCGTCGTCGTCGCTGCTGTAGTGGCGGGGCTCAGGGTGGAGTTGGCCCCGCATCTCGATCCCGTCGTCGTTGCCGCCGCCAGCCGGGCTCGGGTGGGACGCCGTGGCTCCGAGCCCTCGTTGGCGCTGGTGGTAGCCGTCCCTCGCGTTCGCTCAGGCACCGCAGCAGCTTCTCCGCTCCTTCTTCCTAAAGATATAAAATTATCGAGCCTCCCTCGGCTCGAGGTATTAAAATTTGTACTAACACTAAGACTAGGTGGTTGCGACGCGGGAGGTACAGTCGCACCCGGGCCTGCTGCCTGGTGTTCGTGCCGTGCGGCGTAGTGCAGCTTCACATGCTTTAGGGGGTACTTCCCTTCACCAGCTTCGCTGCACACGCCGCATCGGTGGATAACTTTGAAGCCTGGGTGATATTTTTTGGCGTGTTTGAGCAGGTCCGAGTGCGACTTGTACACACCTCCGGTTCTCCGGCCCTGGTTATTATTGTAACATCGCGGGCAACGGAACTCCTCCGGAAACGGGTATTCTATAAATAAAATAAAACTATTATTATTATTATTATCATTATCATTTACCATGGTGCTGCTTTGTGGTGGCTCCGCTGGCAGTAGGTAAATAGAAAGAAGAGAAGAAAGAGGGTAATAGAGAAGATAGCGGGTGAGTAAAGAGGGATCGAAAGATAAGAAGATAGATAGCGACAGTCGGTATTACCTCTGGAGCGGTCGGAGAGTTACCGACCAGAGGGGGCGGATGACCGTTGGTTCGCTGCGTCGAAGGTAATAGGTTTCGCTACCAGCTTCGACCGCTCACCGCAGGGTGGCAGCACCGTGTCCGTTAGGACTTGTGAGGTTTTCGAATCAGATGATACTAGACCTCTGCCTTGAACGGACACGCTGTCGGAAAGGATCCCGCAGTTCAGCTAATCTGCACTGCGAGACTTACACTTGTCTCGAGTTAACTTTAACGCGACCCGTCGGACTCGTTTGACGGAGTCAGGAGATGAGTCGACGATAAAGACTCTCGACAGTGCGTTTTTGGAAGGGAAGGCTTAGCCCTTACCTGTACACGAGCCGTACCCTCAGAACTAATTGCTTAGTCAAGATGGCGGCACGCCGTGACAGGCGAGTTAGCCTAGGTCGGGGAAGTGTCTAACGGCCGTCGGTAGACGCGTGAGAGGCAAGAGAGAGGGCGCCACCACGACGTCACCTGTTGCCGGGGAAAAGAGAGAAAGAAGAAGAGATAAAGCTACCCACTTACCTGCTTTACCACCACGCAGCAAGCACCAAGTCTCCAGAAGAGCTCCGCGACCCGCGATGAAAATCCTAAGTCCCGCGTCGCTCCCGGGTTGATCGCTCCTCGCCGGTCACAAATAAAAATACAAAAAACACTAAACACAAAATTTTGTTTAGATCTTTAGAAGTTGGCGGAGTATATTTTTATAATGTATATAATGTTGTGCTGTTGGGTCGAGGTTGCAAATTGCAGAATCAAATTGTGTTGCTGAAATAATTAAGTTTATTAACTTCTGTACAATATTTACATTGATTTAATAGATTGTTTTACCTGAAATAATTAAGAAACGACAATAGTGTCAACAAATCGCTCGTCGACCTCTTATCTCTCTCTCTCTATCTCTCCTGCCTATACCCCACTCCTCACATACGGCGCGGCGCTCGGAAGAGCGGCAAATTTAAAGCTTAATGAATTATTTTCATTACATCTCCCCTCCGCGCGAAGATAGTTTTTCTTCATAAAACATCAATATCATCTGCGCCAGCATATGGGAGTATTTTCGTTACATGAAAGATATTTGATTCGAATTTCTTATGACCTGTATTTACAATGTAAAGCGATTTTGATAATTTCTCTACTATACGGTAAGGTCCAATTCTTAGTTCATCGAGTTTCTTTCTATTCAGTCTGTTTCCGTTCTCTACATATATTTTATCACCCACTTCAAATTCGTGATTTTTCCTTTGCTTATCAAATAATTTCTTATTATAGTTATGGGACTTAATTGTATTACTTAATGCTAGTTTTTTGTCCTCGCTCCAATTATTGTTATCTTTCACCTTTCTTAATTCGGTGGGTAATAATGAAACATCTGTACCGTACAGTAAGTATTTCGGAGCAAAACCCGTGACGGTATGTTCAGTATTATTGTATTGTTTCACACACTCGTGAGCAACTGTAGTCCAAGAAATTTTATTTCTTTTTTCGTTTATTACGCATCTAATCTTATTTACTAGTGTTTGATTTAACCTCTCATTTAGGCCATTTGAGAATGGTGAATTAACCGCAGTAAAAACTAATGGGATCCCTTTTTCGGATGTAAATCGTTTAAACTCTTTTGAATTTATACCCGGATATTGGTCTGTGAGGATCATGTTAATTTTATCCATTTCTGGAATGTTTTCCAATAGTTTAATGAAATCGTTAGCATTTTGATTTTTTGATGTCAAAATATATGCATATCTCGTAAAGTGATCTTCGAGTAAATGTAAGTATCGTTTCGTTGAACGTGATCCTCCAAAACCTCCTATGGTATCTATTGAAACTATTTCAAAAGGTTTTGTAGCTGGACCTAAATGAGACATTAGTCCTATTTTATCTTGTCCTCTAGTTTTATTTTGTGTACATGTTTGGCAATTTTTACAGGTTTGTTGTATATTCTTTATCATGTTTCTTGCCGTGTAATTTGGGCAAATCTTCATTTGTAATTGTCGAATTCCTATGTGACACATACTTTCGTGTACTTTTTTAATGAATTTTTTGCTAAACTTTTCTGACAATATTATTTTCTCATTGTTTTTTTGTTTTTTGTAATAAATGTTGTTTTTTAATACTATATTTTGAGTATCGTAATTTACATCCATATTCTCTCTTTGGTCAGTTTGTATTTCTTGTAAATCGATTAGGTTTACTATCCTCAAAACTGAATCATTATTTATATTTGATTCCAATACCGGATTTCGACTTAAACAATCAGCTTCTAGGTTGTTTATTCCTGGAGCATATTTTATAGTTACATCGAATTGCGTTATATAATAAATTAAATCTCCTAGTTCTTCATCAGTTCTCACTTTTACATTTAGATTTTCTAATGGCTTATGATCCGTGTATACTGTAAACGGTTTTCCGATGAGCCAGAATTGCCAAAAGTTAATCGCCTCTTTTATTGCTAGGCATTCTAAAAATATTGCCTTTTTTTTTTTTTGCGTTTCATTAATTTTTTTAGAGAAGTAACCTACTACTTTTTCTGTGCCATTTAGTTGTATTTGTTTCAAAACTGCCCCTAGCCCTTGCAAGCTTGCATCCGTATATATTTTGATCGGAAGATTGTGATCGAATATTTCAAGTATTGGTTGAGTGCACAATAATTCCTTTATTCTATCAAATGAGTTTTGACACTCGATTGACCATATAAAAGGCATGTTTTTTCTCAATAGATTGTGAAGTGGATTTAACATGATTGAAATTTTTGGAATATACTCATGATAAAAGTTTACTTTGCCTAAAAATTGTCGAATATTTTTTTGCGTTTTCGGTATTGGAAAATCTCTAATTGATTTTAGATTATCTTTCAAGGGTCTTACAGTGTTATGACCGATAACATGTCCCAAGTATCTCACCGAGCTTTCTGCGAATGTGCATTTTGTCAATTTAAGTCTAAAACCTTCTATTATTATTGCATTCAAAACCTTAGAAATATGACTTATGTGTTCGGTGAAAGACTTAGAAAATATCAAGATGTCATCGATATAATTGACCGCGAAATCAGTGAGTTTATATTTTCTTAAAATACCGTTCAGTATCCTTTGGAATATCGCTGGTGCCGTCTTGAGTCCAAACGGTAGGCAAGTCCACTGAAAATGTCCTTGTTGTGTCACAAATCCCGTTTTTCTTCGGTCTTCGATCCGTAGAGGGATCGACCAAAAGGCGGAATTGATATCGAACGTTGAAAAGTATTCGCAGTTCCTTGCTTTAATTATCAAATCTTGAATCAGTGGGAACGGTTGAGGTTCTGGTACTATGATCTTGTTCAAATCACGAAAGTCTACACATAGTCTGGATCTTTTATCTTCTTCTCTCTTGTATGCCAATGTTACCGGTGCCGCAAATGGACTGTAGGATTCTTCTATAAGTTTCTTCTCTAAAAGTTTTGAAATTTGATTCTCTATCTCTTTTCTGTCCAATTCGCTGCATTTATACGGTCTTTTATTGCAGTGTTTGTCAATTAACAAATTTATGTGTGCTTCATATTCTGTCACCTTACCAACATCATATTTGTCTTTTGCAAATACTGTTTTATAGGTGTTAATTATTTTGTATATTTCATTCTTCTTTTGTTTGTCTAGATGGTCTATATTCAATTTAAAATTCTCATAGTCTATGAATTCATTAAAGTTTACCGAATAGTCTTCAATCCTATCTTGTGTATTCTTACTCGTTGATCTATCTGTCTTTTGTGAGATGGTTAGATTTTCGTCTTGTCTCAGTTTAAATCGTTTTACAATATCAAGTCCCACAAGAAAATCGTATTTGAAATTTTCGTCATCTATCACATAAACATCCATATTCTCCTCAATGTCAAAAATTTTTATTTTTATATTTATTATACCATCTGGCCTTTTCACACCATTAATCGTGAGAAATCCTGTAGCTTTACTGTAGTTTGGCTTTGCTGACTTTATTCTTACAATTTTCGAGCTTATCAAAGAAATGTTTGAGCCAGGATCGTAAATAGCTACTGTTTCTAAAGTGTTGTTTAACAATACTTTGATTTTGATTAATGGTGTGACTATTCGTTTTTTTCTTCGTCGGAGTATGAGTTTATTTCTAGAATTGTGTTATTAACTTGTTTAGATAGTTCACGTGTTTCTTTCTCACCTTGTTTAGATTTAAACCAGCAGGTTTCTTCGGGGTGGTAGCGTGTGCCTTTGTTCAGTTTCGAGCATGTTTTACATGGCTGTTTCTGGTCTGTTTTTCTCATATGCGTTGTGTTTAATTCTTTCTTAGTTTCAGGATTACTTTTCTTCGTCAAGTATTCATGTTTACTGAGTTCAGTGAACAAATCTTCTGGGCTTTTCAAGTTTTCTCTTTCTATTTTATTTAGTATGTATCTTGGTAGTCCTATCGCAATCAGATCTATCATTGTGCCTATATCTATTGATTTTCTCACTTCTAGTAATAATCGTTCTTTTTTGACGGCGTAATCTACTAATGAACCTTCTATGTATCTAAAATTCATAGCATATGTAATTGCATTCCAGCCTTTATTTGCATAAGTATCACAGAATTTAGTTTTCCATGTTAACCATTCTGAATCAATTGTTTCTTTTATAATCATAGAACTATACCAATCTTGACCGTTTTTATCTAAGAAATGTCTTAGTGTTTCAATTTTTAACTTGTCATCAGATAATTCAAATCTTTCACATTCCTGTTCGAATGATTCTAACCATTGTTTAGCGTTTGCATTTTTGCTTGTATATTTTTCTATAGCGAATTTTTCCGATATTTTTTTTAAATTTGGAGTGTTTTGTTCTTTTTTTTCCAATAACTGTTTTAGTATTTCTGTCAAAGCATCCTTGTTCTGCGGTTCATTCGAATGTTTTTCTCTTTCCTCTAGTAAGTAGTTTTGAAAACACATGTTTCCACTTTCATCTATATATGTTTTTTCTAATTCGGAAGTAGCAATTACCCAAACCTTACGTTTCTGATGTCGTTTTTTTAGTGAATTTTTTACTTTGGCGAAAACTTCCATCTTTATAAATTGTTCATGTAAATTAGCTGGTTGTAACTCGCTTGGAAATTCATAGGTTATGTCGTCTTCTGTTGTGATTGAGGTTATACACAGAATGTTGGATTTAGCATCCGTACTTGCTTTGACCGTGATTTCGAATTGAAGCTTAGTCATCGTGGCTTGTTGTTCAGATTGTCGTTTTATAATGTTGTGCTGTTGGGTCGAGGTTGCAAATTGCAGAATCAAATTGTGTTGCTGAAATAATTAAGTTTATTAACTTCTGTACAATATTTACATTGATTTAATAGATTGTTTTACCTGAAATAATTAAGAAACGACAATAGTGTCAACAAATCGCTCGTCGACCTCTTATCTCTCTCTCTCTATCTCTCCTGCCTATACCCCACTCCTCACATACGGCGCGGCGCTCGGAAGAGCGGCAAATTTAAAGCTTAATGAATTATTTTCATTACATGTATTAAATGGGCCGAACCCAGCGGCACTGCAATGCCGGGCCAACCCGCGGCAGAGCCGGAGCAAGCCCCAGACACTCCGCCAACTTCCAAAAATCAGTTTAATATTCTGGCTCCGCAATGCGGAGCGTATCAGATATTAAGCTGATAAGAACAGATAAAGAGGCATTTATTAAACAAGACATGTTCCCCCGAGCTTACAAACGTTTGCCCGGGGGTATCAATACAGAATATGCCCCTTTTGGGGCGAGGCTCTTGAATATATAAAATCTAAGTCGTATAAAACTTTCGTCAAAAGATTTGGATTTGGCTGGCCAGAGTCTGGTAGTCTGTGAAGGTTAAAATACTGGTCGACAGTCCCCGCATGTAAAGGGTGCGGGGGCCATACAGTACGTAGATAAAATAAAATAGAATTGAGTAGAATTAAATGGTTGTATAAATAACATGGAATAAAATGGAATGAAGTTAAATAGGTTGTATAAATAAAATGAAATAAAACGAATAAAGTTAATGGGTTGGTATAAATAAAATAGAGTAAAATGAAATAGAATGGAATTAAATAGGTTGTATAAATAAAAGCCAGACTCTGGCCTCTCGCCCGCTTTTTGGTTAAAATATATGTATAGGACCAGTACTGGTCCTGAGTCAGGTACGGTAGGTATAGAATGTCAGTTATATAAAATAAGGACCAGCACTGGTCCTAAGTCAGGTAAAATACATCACAGCTCGTGTTTGTCCTTAAGATAGGAATATAAATAGATAAAAATATAGAAGTAGGGTACGCTTCAGTCAAACTTATAAGAGGCTAATTGTTTTAGTCCCGGGCCAGCCTCGGGACGTCCGCAGGGAGTTCGTTTGCTACTCTATATTGACGAACCCCCGACACGTGCTCTACGTATATATCCCTACCCCATCTGATGGTATCCGACACGATGAGCCGGCGCATTAAGCTAGCGTATTTGGATCCTACTCGTAGGATTTTCAGAACCGGCTCGTTGGCCGGATCCCATGAGCCGAGGGCACCGACGACGATCGCAGAGACCGCTACTCGATAGCCGTGACCGTGGAGCGCGTCGGCCAGGGGCTTATACTTTAACACTTTGCGTGCCCTGGCCTCTTCGAAAGCTAGGTAGGTGTTCTCAAATGCCACGGTCACGTCGACGATCACGATACTCTTTGAGGGCTCGTGCCTGACCACGATGTCAGGTCGGAGAGCCCCCAGCTCGCCGTCGATCCCCTCGACTGTCTTATTTACCCTTACTTCCCCTGGGAGGCGGCAAGCCTTAGCTACACGTTTGACGACGGCGTCGTGTCGAAGCTGCCAAGCCGCCGAGTGCGGCCGGCAGTGACAAAGGACATGGGGAAGGGACTCCAGGGCTCCCCCGCAGCGCCGGCAACGCCTATCCCCGTCACCCCAACGTCTCGCCCCGTTAAGGGGTAAGACATCGAGGCGCGCACGGTGGATAAAACGCCAATCAGCGAAGCGGGTGAAGCTGCCACCTCGCAAGAAGTGGTTCGACACGTTTGACCGTGCCGAAACCTGGAACACCTTCCCCTGGTCCGGCTTACGTTTGAGTCTTAAAGAGTAATATTCCGTCACTGCCGTCCGCAGCCGGCGGATGACTTGATCGCGTGATTCGGGTGACACCGTCGTCTCCCTATCGCCTGAGCCCCTCATCGTCACCACCAGCTCTTCTCTAATTTCTGAGTATTTCCATACGGCTGCGATCCTGTCCTTAGACCTCCGGGTCGCGTTCCGAGCCCTCGTCCACAGCGAAGAAATGTCCCCCCCGTCGCGCGCGAACTCCCCCTCCAGCGAGCCGGAGAGGTAAGTTGCGAGGTCTTGGTTGTTCGGGTCTCTACCTATTTTCCTGGCTACCGCATGCCGCAGCGACGCCCAGGCCAATGACCTGACCACCGCATCGGCCACCGTCAGGAGACGGAAGGCGTGAGCGATGGTCAGGACATCGACCATGTCTGCTAGTGGGAGCAGGCCACAGCCCCCCCGGCTGGGGGGGAGGTAGACCAGCTCGGCGCTGGCGCGCTGAGGCAGGTGGAGCCAAGATTTCGCTAGTCTTTTAATGAGCTTGTCAGCTTCCTTTAGGGGACCTTTCTCCACCAGTGCTCCCCGCAGCAAGAATTCGAGGCGTGGTACCAAGAAGGTAGCCACGGTCTCGGCCTTCTGCCAGGGTGTCAGAAGAGACTCGTCGACGGCCCGGAGATCCTGGAGAAGATCGTCGATCTTTAACAGAGGAGTCTGCTTTACCTGAAAGCCGGTGGGGACTCCGAGGTGCTCGTAAGGCTCGCCGGCTGCCAGGGCCCTGATGTTTTCGCCTTGGAGGGTGAAGCCGGTGGGCGTGACCCTGCGGGTGCCTCTGCAGTCCTGATGTAGGGTTGCGCACTTCGCAGGGTTGAACCGAAGTCCGATCCCACCTGCCGCAGCCTCCACTTTTCCCAATAGATCAACCATACCCTCAGTGGAATCTGAAATAAGAGCAAGGTCGTCAGCATAAGCTAGTATCTGGTGCCGATGGCCATGGAGCGTGTAACCCGCCGGAGAGCTTACTACCGCACGCAGGATCGGCTCTACGGCGAGGTTAAACGCCACGGGGCTCATCGGACACCCTTGTTTCACCCCCGCTTGAATTCTGATGGGTTCGGTGAGTCCGTCGGCGGTGCGCACCCGGGTGGTGCAGTTGTCGTACATGCTCTCCACTATGTTGCGGAGAGCGGGAGGAGCACCGGCCTCCGCCAGAGCACGGCAGATAGCAGCATGGGGCACCGAACCAAACGCATTGGTCAAGTCGAGCCACGCCACCACCACCTGGCGGCCCCCCCTGCGAGCGTCGTTCAGGACCTCCTGCAGAACAAAGTTGTGCTCGTAGCACCCCTCGCACGGCAGGAAGCCCTTCTGAGAACGGCTTAATCGCTCGTTACGAATCGACCACTTGAGGAGTCGGTCAGCCAGGATAGCTGCAAAGAGTTTCGGGGTCGTGTCGCCGAGCGCGAGCGGTCGCCAGTTCGAGAGATCGTCGCGATCGCCCTTTTTGTGCACCAGCACGGTATTCGACTTCTTCCAGACAGAGGGGACCATCTCCAGACGCAGACAGGTGTTAAAGAGAGCGGTGAGCAGCCGGCACTCTGGGTCCGCTCTTCTCAGGTCACTGTAAGTCAGACCATCAGGCCCCGGGGCGGAGTTTGACGTCCGCCGGAGCTTCCGGTCTACCTCACTCACCGAGAAGGGCCGAATCAGAGTTTCGGTGCTCTGCTCGTCCGGAGGCCCGTAAGGGGGCGGAGGAGGCTCTTCTCCTAGAGGTTGAGACGGACCGTACATGGCCTGGAAGTGCGCCTCAACCCGTTCCCTGGGCACTTGACAGTGCTGGGAGGGACCGAGTAGCACCTCCTGCACAGCCCGCCGCCTGTTAGCTCTAAATAGGCGTTGAATTCTTGTAGCCTCCTCTACCTGGTCACCTCTGTCCGGAAGGGCCGGCCGTGGCTGCTGCCGCCGCTGATGCTGCGTCTGTGGGCGACCCCGGCGATCCCTCGCACCGCGCCCGCGACCAGCTCCACGTCCCCTTCCCTCTCGTTCACCTCCCGGCCTTCCTTCTTCCTCCCTCCTGACCCCCACCCTTGCTTCGGAGCCTTGGAGAAAGGCCGCGACTCGCGTCGCCGTCTCCTCCAGCTCTTCGTAACAGGCAGCCGCTTCCGCCATACCGATCAGCGAGTCCCTCGCAGCCGTCAGTTCATTCTCAGCTCGAGGCTGAGAGTTTTGCTGACGGCGGAGGGCCTGACCGGCAGCCGTTGGCGGCCGCCGCTCCAAAGTCGGTGGGTGTCGAGAGGAAGCAGTCGACTCGCGACTACCCACAGGACGGGTCGCCCGCTCCGCGGAGGCCGACGCTCCCCCCCCTCCACCGGGTCCGGATGCGCTCCGTCGAGTTCCTTCACCTCTCCCAGTTCCCACCCTCCTGGACTTGTTTAAAACCCCTACCCTTACCGGATCCCTGTCGTTTACCGGACGGCCTTGCTCTTCCGCAGAGCACGTCTCGGGGGTTTCTGAAATGTTAAAAATCGAATTAGTATTTTGGCTATTAAGTGCGGATAAAAGATCTAGATTATTATAATTATTATTGTTTGAAAAAGAAGATAAGAATTGTCTCCCTGCAGGCGCCCGGGGACCAGCCCTGGAACCTCGCTGGGAGGGGTTCGCCTTTCGTTGCGGCGGAGGTGAAGCCTCCACCGCTGCTGTCTTGTTGCTGCGGCGTGCGACTGCGAGCTCAGGCGACAGCCTCCTCGTCGCTGATGGGTATGGCGACGGTGGACACTCTTCCTCCTCGGACGACTCCTCCGACGACTCTGGCCCGCCTCGGTGTCGGCGGCAGGCTCTTCCCATTGCGAGCTGCCACGGCTGTGGTGGTGAGGACCTATATGCGACTCCGTCGACCGCCCTGGATGGCCCCGCTACTGCCTCGTCGATGGGGGGGAGGGTAGGCGCCGCTGGTGTTCGTTCGGCGCGCCGTAGCCTCACCCCTCCCCCTGCGGAGACCCTGGAAGTGACGATGGGGCCCCCGCTGCTGGTGGTGGTGGTGACGGTGGTCGTAGTCATGGTCGCAGGCATCGCTGAGGTGACCGACAGTTCTCTTACCAGGTCCCCGTAGATGGTAGATGGTAGTTCGGGGACCCGGCTCCCTTCCGTTAGAGGGCTGCGGATGACTCCAGTAGACCCGGGCGGAAGTGACGTGGCCCGGGTGCTCGATCGCAGCCCTCTGCGTGTTGCTGGGGCACCTCCCGCAGCCTGCGACGTCCTCGTCGGAGCGCCCGCTGTGACGGCGGCGTAGGTCGAAGATGCCGTCGTCGTCCTTGTCCCCGGGGGTGTACTCCGTGGTGTCGTGGATGTTCTGAGGCGACCTGTGGTACCCACTGCCGTAGGAGATGGCGTGGCAGTGGGTGTTCGCCTCCCTTTCACCCCCAGGGATGTCCTCGCTGTGCCAGGCCTTGGCACCGCTGCCCTCCTGGTGCTGGTGGTCGGCTGGTTCATCTCAACCGGCACGCTGGCACCCCTCCTGCTCCTGGTTGCAGGCCCCGCGTAGATGAAGGTTGGGGCCTCCCTTGGCGGGGTGCCTGAGGGCCTCCTGGTCCGTCGCTCCCTGACCGATGGCTCGATGCAGGGTGCTGCGGAGACTCCTCGTGCTGCCGGTTCTACGGGGCTACTGGTCTCGGCGGTGCTCTGCCTGGCTCCTCGTAGCCTGGCGGGCGCTCTAGTGGCGGGTGCTGGTGGGGTTGGGGCCAGGGCGGCCTCTTCGCTTCGCCGTGGCTGGCTCAGTCTCGCTGTCGTCCTTGTCGTCGTCCTTGCTGGTGCGGAGCTAGTGGCGGAGGTCGCTCCGCAGGTTGTTGTCACCGTCGCTGCACTGGTGGTCGGTGCTTGACTCGTCACCCTTGCTCGCCCCGACGCCGCAGCAGACCTAAGAGAAAATATTGACCCAGGTCTCTCTCGACCTGGCGCATTAGTATTATTATTATTATTACTACTTTGAGATGCAGGGGGTGCCGTCGCACCCGGACCCGCCTCGATGTTCCCATGCCGTGCAGCGTAGTGCAGCTTCACCTGCTTCAGAGCGTAAGCTCCTTGGCCAGCTTCGCCGCACACGCCGCACCTGTGGATCGCGGTGAAACCTGGGTGACATTTCCTGGCATGCTTCAGCAGGTCCGAGTGCGACTTGAAAGCACCCCCGGTTCTCCGGCCACGGTTGTTATTATAACACTCTGGGCATCTGAATTCCTGTGGGAATGGGAATTCTATTATTATATTTATATTGTTATTATTATTATCGTTATTATTATTATTATTATTTGACATGGTGCCGCTTTGCAGTGGTTCGGCCAGTGGTAAAGACAGAAGAAAAGAAAGAGGGTAAGTAGAGTAAATAGCGGGTAAGTACAGAGGGATCGAAAGATAAGAGAAATAGCGACAGTCGGTGTTACCTCTGGAGCGGTCGGAGAGTTACCGACCAGAGGGGGCGGATAACCGTTGGTTCGCTGCGTCGAAGGTAATAGTTCTCGCTACTCACTTCGACCGCTCACCGCAGGATGGCAGCACCGTGTCCGTTAGGACTTGTGAGGTTTTCGAATCAGATGATACTAGACCTCTGCCTTGAACGGACACGCTGACGGAAGGGATCCCGCAGTTCAGCTAATCTGCACTGCGAGACTTACACTTGTCTCGAGTTAACTTTAGCGCGACCCGCCGGACTCTTTTGACGGAGTCAAGAAGCGAATCGACGATAAAGACTCTCGACAGTGCGTTTTAGGAAGGGAAGGCTTAGCCCTTACCCGCACACGGACCGTGCCCTCAGAACTAATTGCTTAGTCAAGATGGCGGCACGCCGTGACAGGCGAGTTAGCCTAGGTCAGGGAAGTGTCTAACGGCCGTCGGTAGACGCGTGAGAAGCAAGAGAGAGAACGCCGCCACGACGTCACCTGTTGCCGGGGAAAAGAAAGAGAAGAAAAAGAAGAAACAAAGTCCACTTACCTTACCACTGCGCAACAGCACCAACCTTAGCCCAGAGTGCCTTGGACCGGAGAACCTTCGAATCCCTCCCAGCGGATGGCGTTTGGGTCGCTCCTCGGTCGCTCTTCGGTGGCACGAAACACACAGTACATGAATATCACAGTCTATGTTTTGATTTTTAGAAGTTGGCGGGGTATATTTTTATAATGTATTAAATGGGCCGAACCCAGCGGCACTGCAATGCCGGGCCAACCCGCGGCAGAGCCGGAGCAAGCCCCAAACACTCCGCCAACTTCCAAAAATCAGTTTAATATTCTGGCTCCGCAATGCGGAGCGTATCAGATATTAAGCTGATAAGAACAGATAAAAGGCGTTTATTTTCTCAACACATGTTCCCCCGGGCTTACAAAAGTACACCCGGGGGTATCAATACACGTTCATTTTCTCGCCTTTTAGGCGAGGGCTAATTTGTATAATAAAAATCAGTCTTAATATGGCATGACTAGATTGCCAGGGCCTGGTAGTCTTGGTGATGAGTATGAGTCGTGGATGCATGAGTGACGGTGAGGTTGTATAGATAAAATAGAGATAAAAACAATAACTATAAAAATAAAAATTGATGAATGAGAGTGTGGATGGGTGAAGCGATGAGGTAGTGATGTATGAATGGAGTATGAATGAGAAAGCGAAGTCTAATAAATAGTAAAAATAGAAAAAATGGGTGATTGAAGTAAAATTGTATAAATAAAAGTTGTATAAATAAAAAGGAAAATTAATGATCGAAATAAAATTGTATAAATAAAAGCCAGGCCCTGGCTCCTCGCCTACGTTAGGATTTCAAATATATATATAGGGCCAGTACTGGCCCTGTGTCAGGTACAATGTAATTTACAGTCAGTCCAGTGAATAAAAAGGACCAGTACCAGCCCTAAGTCAGGTACAAAGTCTTGTATATTTCGTCAAAATTAAAAGTAGAAGAATAAAAATAAAATTAAGGACCATCGCTGGTCCTTCGTCGAGTCTAGCTAAAATGTGTATATAAAATTTGTGTATAAATAAAATCAGGTTGTATAAATAAATAAATAAATAAAACATTAAAGCTAGATTCGAGTGAGGGAGGCTCGCCCTAGTCTTGAGCCGGTCCCGGAGCATCCACAGGCAGTTCGTTTTCTACTCTATATTGTCGTACGCCTGAGACATGCTCCACATAAATATCGCGACCCCACCTGATGGTCTCCGACACAATGAGCCTGCGCATAAGGCTAGCGTACCTTGCGCCTATACGTAATTGTTTCAAGACAGGCTCATTGGCCGGATCCCATGAGCCGAGGGCACCGACGACGATCGCAGAGACCACCACTCGATAGCCGTGACCGTGGAGCGCGTCGGCCAGGGGTTTGTACTTTAACACCTTACGTGCCCTGGCCTCCTCGAAAGCTTGGTACGTATTTTCAAAAGCCACGGTCACGTCAACGACGATGATGCTCTTTGAGGGCTCGTGCCTGACCACAATGTCAGGGCGGAGAGCCCCCAGCTCGCCGTCGACCCCCTCGACTCTCCTATTTATTCGCAGCTCCCCTGGGAGGCGACAAGCCTTGGCTACTCGATTGACAACGGCGTCGTGTCGGAGTTGCCAAGCCGCCGAGTGCGGCCGGCAGTGACACAGGACATGGGGAAGGGACTCCAGGGCTCCCCCGCAGCGCCGGCAACGCCTATCCCCGTCACCCCAACGTCTTGCACCGTTAAGAGGCAAGACATCGAGGCGCGCACGGTGGATAAAACGCCAATCAGCGAAGCGGGTGAAGCTACCACCTCGCAAGAAGTGGTTCGACACGTTTGACCGTGCCGAAACCTGGAATACCTTCCCCTGGTCCGGCTTACGTTTTAACCTCAGAAGGTAGTGTTCGGTCACTGCAGCCCGCAATCGGCGGATGATCTGTCCGCGTGCTTCTGCCGACACCGTCGTCTCCCTTTCGCCCGAGCCCCTCATCGTAATGGCCAGCTCCCGCCTCAGCTCTGACCACTTCCACGTAGCTGCGAGCTTGTCCCTCGATCTCCGGGTCGCGTTCCGAGCTCTCGTCCACAGCGAAGAAATGTCCCCCCCGTCGCGTGCAAACTCCCCCTCCAGCGAACCGGAGAGGTAGGTTGCGAGGTCTTCGTTGACGGGTTCTCTGCCTATCTTCTTGGCTACCGCATGCCGCAGCGACGCCCAGGCCGATGACCTGACCACCGGATCAGCCACCGTCAGGAGACGGAAGGCGTGAGCGATAGTCAGGACATCGACCATGTCTGCGAGTGGGAGCAGGCCACATCCCCCCCGGCTGGGGGGGAGGTAGACCAGCTCGGCGCTGGCGCGCTGAGGCAAGTGCAGCCAAGATTTCACTAACCTTTTGATTAGCTTGTCAGCTTCTTTTAGAGGACCCTTCTCCACCAGTGCTCCCCGCAGCAAGAAGTCAAGGCGCGGTACCAGGAAGGTAGCCACGGTCTCAGCCTTCTGCCAGGGTGTCAGAAGAGACTCGTCGACGGCCCGAAGATCGCGGAGAAGCTCGTCGATGGTCAGCAGTGGGGTCTGCTTGATTTGGAAGCCGGTCGGTACTCCGAGGTGCTGGTAAGGCTCGCCGGCTGCCAGGGCTCTGATTTCTTCGTTTTGGAGGGTGAAGCGGGTGGGCATTACCCTGCGAGTGCCTCTGCAGTCCTGATGCAGTGTTGCACACTTCGCAGGGTTGAACCGAAGTCCAATCCCACCCGCCGCAGCCTCCACCTTTCTTAATAGGTCGCGCATGCCCTCGGTGGAGTCGGCAACTAGGGCAATGTCGTCCGCGTAAGCAAGTGCTTGGTGCCGATGTCCGTGAAGCGTATAACCCGCGGGTGAGTCGGTCACTGCACGCAGGATCGGCTCCGCCGCGAGGTTAAACGCCACAGGGCTCATCGGGCACCCTTGCTTGACCCCCGAGCTAATCTTAATGGGTTCGGTGAGTCCTTCGGCGGTACGCACCCGGGTGGTGCAGTCTGTATACATGCTCTCCACGATATTCCGGAGAGCGGGAGGAGCACCGGCCTCCCCCAAAGCGCGGTAGATAGCAGCGTGGGGAATCGAACCAAACGCGTTGGTCAGATCCAGCCACGCCACCACCACCTGACGGCCCCCCCTGCGAGCGTCGTTAAGGACCTCCTGCAGTATGAAGTTGTGCTCGTAGCACCCCTCACACGGCAGGAAGCCCTTCTGTGCGGGGCTTAAACGCCGGTTCCGGATCGACCACGTAAGCAGTCGGTCGGCCAGGACTGCAGCGAAGAGTTTGGGGGTCGTATCACCGAGCGCGAGCGGTCGCCAGTTCGAGAGATCGTCGCGATCGCCCTTCTTATGCACCAGCACGGTAGTGGACTCCTTCCAGACAGAAGGGATCGACTCCAGACGGAGACAGGTGTTAAAGAGTGCGGTGAGCAGACGACAGTCCGGATCCGCCCTCCTCAGATCATCGTAAGTAAGACCGTCGGGTCCAGGCGCGGAGTTCGACGTCCGCCGTAACCGCCGGTCTACCTCACTCACTGTGAAGGGCCGAGTCAGAGTGTCGCTGCTCACCTCGTCTGGAGGCCCGTACGGAGGCGGAGGAGGCTGTGCTCCGAGTGGCGCCGACGGCGCGTAGATGGTCCGGAAGTGCTCCTCGATACGCTCTCGAGACACTTGACAGTGCTGAGACTGTCCGAGGAGCACCTCCTGGACCGCACGCCGACGGTTAGCCCGAAACAACTTCTGTATCCTAGTTGCCTCCTCCACCCGATCCCCTCTGCCCGGAAGGGCCGGCCGTTGCTGCTGCTGGTGTTCCTGTGACTGTGGGCGATCCCGGCGATCCCTCGCACCGCGCCCGCGACCAGCTCCACGTCCCCCTCCCTCTCGGCGTTGGTCCGGCCTCCCCTCCCTGCTCCTCAAGACCCCCACCGGCTCTCCAGCGCCTTGGAGGAAAGCAGCGACTTGCGTCGCCGTCTCCTCCAGATCTTCTAGGCTGGCAGCCGCTTCCGCCATGCCAACCAGCAAGTCCCTTTCGGTCGGCGGTTCGTCCTCAGCACAAGGCTGGGAATTTCGCCGCCGACGGAGGGCCTGGCCAGCAGCCGTTGGCGACTGCCGCGCTGGAGTCGGTAGGTGTCGAGAGACCGCCGCCGATCCGTGACTACTCACACGGAGGGCCGCCTGCCCCGGAAAGCCCGATGCTCCACCCCCTCCACCAGTTCCGGGTGCGCGTCGCCGAGTTCCTCTACCTCCCCCTGATCCCACCCCCCTGGACCTGTTTAAAAACCCACCCCTTACTATGTTCTGGTTTCCTACGCGGCTCGACTCCCCCGTAGAGCACGTCTGGGGCGTACCTGAAATTATTTCAAAAGAATCATTATTCGGAATATCTAAAAGTGCACTGAATCTGTTATTATTAATGGGATTTTCTGAATTTAAACTATTGAAGCTAATACTATTATTTAAAGTGTGTCTCCCTGTGGAAGCTCGGGGACCAGCCCCGAGGTCTTGCCTAGAAGATCTAGGCGACGTCTTGTCCCTGCTGCTTCTGCGGATAGCCTGCGCTGTAGCAGGGGACGGTCTCGCTCTAGGTGGTGCTGCTGGCGGCGACGGCAGTTCCTCTTCTGACGACGACTCTCCCGACGACCCTGGCCCGCCTCGGTGGTGTCGGCGGGCTCTTCCTGTGGCTACCTGCCACGGCGTTGCGCTCTGGCAGGTGGAGGTGCTGCGCCTTGGTGATGTGGTTGTTGTATGGGCCTCCCTGGATGGCCCCGCTACCCCTATTATGGCCACCGGTGGAGGTGGTTGTCGTATCACCGGTGGCTGGACGGCGGTGTTCACCCACCCTACCGCTCCTTGGATCCGAGGGGTCATTACTGGCCCCCCGGAGATGGTGGTGGTGACCGTGGTGGTGGTGAGGGTCACAGGAAGCGTCAGGGCACAGATGTCTTCGTTGGCCGGGGCCCTCGGTTCCTCGCTGATGGTATGTAGATCTGCTGGGCCCCGGCTTAGCCTCGGCGGAGGGCTGCGGGAACCTCCCGCCACCCCTGGCGGGAGCGACGTGGCTCTGCTGTTGGACCGCAGCCCTTGGCGTGTCCCCTTTGTACCCCCTGTGGCCTGGAGCGGTCGGGCATTGCCCGCTGAGACGGCTGCGTAGGTGGGTGAGGTAGCCGTCCTCCTCGACCCCGGCGGAGTAGGTCCTCTACTGGTGGTGGTGGTGGCGATGGTTGATGGTCGCCTCGCACTGCCCGCCGCTGTTGGTGATGGTGTGGCGGCGGGCGATCTTGCCTTGGTGGCCGCCGGGGTGATCCTACGTCTTGTGCCAGGCTTTGGCACCGCTGCCCTCGTCGCTGGAGCTCGCATTTCCACCGGCACGCTGCTGGATCTGCGACTTCTAGTGTGAGGCCCCGCGTAGATGAAGGACGGGGCCTCGCGGGGGGAACAGGTACGGCCCCCCGCTGCCGGTGGACTCGTTGTGCTGGTTGTGGCGGTGCTAGGCCCGGCTGCTGGTGATCGGGTAGCGGGAGCGGCAGCTGGTAATGCCGCTGCCTGGTAGGAGGCCTCTACGGGCCGTGACAGGTTGGTTGTCGTCCTTGTCTTCGTCGTCGTCGTCGCTGCTGTAGTGGCGGGGCTCAGGGTGGAGTTGGCCCCGCATCTCGATCCCGTCGTCGTTGCCGCCGCCAGCCGGGCTCGGGTGGGACGCCGTGGCTCCGAGCCCTCGTTGGCGCTGGTGGTAGCCGTCCCTCGCGTTCGCTCAGGCACCGCAGCAGCTTCTCCGCTCCTTCTTCCTAAAGATATAAAATTATCGAGCCTCCCTCGGCTCGAGGTATTAAAATTTGTACTAACACTAAGACTAGGTGGTTGCGACGCGGGAGGTACAGTCGCACCCGGGCCTGCTGCCTGGTGTTCGTGCCGTGCGGCGTAGTGCAGCTTCACATGCTTTAGGGGGTACTTCCCTTCACCAGCTTCGCTGCACACGCCGCATCGGTGGATAACTTTGAAGCCTGGGTGATATTTTTTGGCGTGTTTGAGCAGGTCCGAGTGCGACTTGTACACACCTCCGGTTCTCCGGCCCTGGTTATTATTGTAACATCGCGGGCAACGGAACTCCTCCGGAAACGGGTATTCTATAAATAAAATAAAACTATTATTATTATTATTATCATTATCATTTACCATGGTGCTGCTTTGTGGTGGCTCCGCTGGCAGTAGGTAAATAGAAAGAAGAGAAGAAAGAGGGTAATAGAGAAGATAGCGGGTGAGTAAAGAGGGATCGAAAGATAAGAAGATAGATAGCGACAGTCGGTATTACCTCTGGAGCGGTCGGAGAGTTACCGACCAGAGGGGGCGGATGACCGTTGGTTCGCTGCGTCGAAGGTAATAGGTTTCGCTACCAGCTTCGACCGCTCACCGCAGGGTGGCAGCACCGTGTCCGTTAGGACTTGTGAGGTTTTCGAATCAGATGATACTAGACCTCTGCCTTGAACGGACACGCTGTCGGAAAGGATCCCGCAGTTCAGCTAATCTGCACTGCGAGACTTACACTTGTCTCGAGTTAACTTTAACGCGACCCGTCGGACTCGTTTGACGGAGTCAGGAGATGAGTCGACGATAAAGACTCTCGACAGTGCGTTTTTGGAAGGGAAGGCTTAGCCCTTACCTGTACACGAGCCGTACCCTCAGAACTAATTGCTTAGTCAAGATGGCGGCACGCCGTGACAGGCGAGTTAGCCTAGGTCGGGGAAGTGTCTAACGGCCGTCGGTAGACGCGTGAGAGGCAAGAGAGAGGGCGCCACCACGACGTCACCTGTTGCCGGGGAAAAGAGAGAAAGAAGAAGAGATAAAGCTACCCACTTACCTGCTTTACCACCACGCAGCAAGCACCAAGTCTCCAGAAGAGCTCCGCGACCCGCGATGAAAATCCTAAGTCCCGCGTCGCTCCCGGGTTGATCGCTCCTCGCCGGTCACAAATAAAAATACAAAAAACACTAAACACAAAATTTTGTTTAGATCTTTAGAAGTTGGCGGAGTATAATTTTATAATGTATTAAATGGGCCGAACCCAGCGGCACTGCAATGCCGGGCCAACCCGCGGCAGAGCCGGAGCAAGCCCCAGACACTCCGCCAACTTCCAAAAATCAGTTTAATATTCTGGCTCCGCAATGCGGAGCGTATCAGATATTAAGCTGATAAGAACAGATAAAAGGCGTTTATTTTCTCAACACATGTTCCCCCGGGCTTACAAAAGTACACCCGGGGGTATCAATACACGTTCATTTTCTCGCCTTTTAGGCGAGGGCTAATTTGTATAATAAAAATCAGTCTTAATATGGCATGACTAGATTGCCAGGGCCTGGTAGTCTTGGTGATGAGTATGAGTCGTGGATGCATGAGTGACGGTGAGGTTGTATAGATAAAATAGAGATAAAAACAATAACTATAAAAATAAAAATTGATGAATGAGAGTGTGGATGGGTGAAGCGATGAGGTAGTGATGTATGAATGGAGTATGAATGAGAAAGCGAAGTCTAATAAATAGTAAAAATAGAAAAAATGGGTGATTGAAGTAAAATTGTATAAGTAAAAGTTGTATAAATAAAAAGGAAAATTAATGATCGAAATAAAATTGTATAAATAAAAGCCAGGCCCTGGCTCCTCGCCTACGTTAGGATTTCAAATATATATATAGGGCCAGTACTGGCCCTGTGTCAGGTACAATGTAATTTACAGTCAGTCCAGTGAATAAAAAGGACCAGTACCAGCCCTAAGTCAGGTACAAAGTCTTGTATATTTCGTCAAAATTAAAAGTAGAAGAATAAAAATAAAATTAAGGACCATCGCTGGTCCTTCGTCGAGTCTAGCTAAAATGTGTATATAAAATTTGTGTATAAATAAAATCAGGTTGTATAAATAAATAAATAAATAAAACATTAAAGCTAGATTCGAGTGAGGGAGGCTCGCCCTAGTCTTGAGCCGGTCCCGGAGCATCCACAGGCAGTTCGTTTTCTACTCTATATTGTCGTACGCCTGAGACATGCTCCACATAAATATCGCGACCCCACCTGATGGTCTCCGACACAATGAGCCTGCGCATAAGGCTAGCGTACCTTGCGCCTATACGTAATTGTTTCAAGACAGGCTCATTGGCCGGATCCCATGAGCCGAGGGCACCGACGACGATCGCAGAGACCACCACTCGATAGCCGCGACCGTGGAGCGCGTCGGCCAGGGGTTTGTACTTTAACACCTTACGTGCCCTGGCCTCCTCGAAAGCTTGGTACGTATTTTCAAAAGCCACGGTCACGTCCACGACGATGATGCTCTTTGAGGGCTCGTGCCTGACCACAATGTCAGGGCGGAGAGCCCCCAGCTCGCCGTCGACCCCCTCGACTCTCCTATTTATTCGCAGCTCCCCTGGGAGGCGACAAGCCTTGGCTACTCGATTGACAACGGCGTCGTGTCGGAGTTGCCAAGCCGCCGAGTGCGGCCGGCAGTGACACAGGACATGGGGAAGGGACTCCAGGGCTCCCCCGCAGCGCCGGCAACGCCTATCCCCGTCACCCCAACGTCTTGCACCGTTAAGAGGCAAGACATCGAGGCGCGCACGGTGGATAAAACGCCAATCAGCGAAGCGGGTGAAGCTACCACCTCGCAAGAAGTGGTTCGACACGTTTGACCGTGCCGAAACCTGGAATACCTTCCCCTGGTCCGGCTTACGTTTTAACCTCAGAAGGTAGTGTTCGGTCACTGCAGCCCGCAATCGGCGGATGATCTGTCCGCGTGCTTCTGCCGACACCGTCGTCTCCCTTTCGCCCGAGCCCCTCATCGTAATGGCCAGCTCCCGCCTCAGCTCTGACCACTTCCACGTAGCTGCGAGCCTGTCCCTCGATCTCCGGGTCGCGTTCCGAGCTCTCGTCCACAGCGAAGAAATGTCCCCCCCGTCGCGTGCAAACTCCCCCTCCAGCGAACCGGAGAGGTAGGTTGCGAGGTCTTCGTTGACGGGTTCTCTGCCTATCTTCTTGGCTACCGCATGCCGCAGCGACGCCCAGGCCGATGACCTGACCACCGGATCAGCCACCGTCAGGAGACGGAAGGCGTGAGCGATAGTCAGGACATCGACCATGTCTGCGAGTGGGAGCAGGCCACATCCCCCCCGGCTGGGGGGGAGGTAGACCAGCTCGGCGCTGGCGCGCTGAGGCAAGTGCAGCCAAGATTTCACTAACCTTTTGATTAGCTTGTCGGCTTCTTTTAGAGGACCCTTCTCCACCAGTGCTCCCCGCAGCAAGAAGTCAAGGCGCGGTACCAGGAAGGTAGCCACGGTCTCAGCCTTCTGCCAGGGTGTCAGAAGAGACTCGTCGACGGCCCGAAGATCGCGGAGAAGCTCGTCGATGGTCAGCAGTGGGGTCTGCTTGATTTGGAAGCCGGTCGGTACTCCGAGGTGCTGGTAAGGCTCGCCGGCTGCCAGGGCTCTGATTTCTTCGTTTTGGAGGGTGAAGCGGGTGGGCATTACCCTGCGAGTGCCTCTGCAGTCCTGATGCAGTGTTGCACACTTCGCAGGGTTGAACCGAAGTCCAATCCCACCCGCCGCAGCCTCCACCTTTCTTAATAGGTCGCGCATGCCCTCGGTGGAGTCGGCAACTAGGGCAATGTCGTCCGCGTAAGCAAGTGCTTGGTGCCGATGTCCGTGAAGCGTATAACCCGCGGGTGAGTCGGTCACTGCACGCAGGATCGGCTCCGCCGCGAGGTTAAACGCCACAGGGCTCATCGGGCACCCTTGCTTGACCCCCGAGCTAATCTTAATGGGTTCGGTGAGTCCTTCGGCGGTACGCACCCGGGTGGTGCAGTCTGTATACATGCTCTCCACAATATTCCGGAGAGCGGGAGGAGCACCGGCCTCCCCCAAAGCGCGGTAGATAGCAGCGTGGTGAATCGAACCAAACGCGTTGGTCAGATCCAGCCACGCCACCACCACCTGACGGCCCCCCCTGCGAGCGTCGTTAAGGACCTCCTGCAGTATGAAGTTGTGCTCGTAGCACCCCTCACACGGCAGGAAGCCCTTCTGTGCGGGGCTTAAACGCCGGTTCCGGATCGACCACGTAAGCAGTCGGTCGGCCAGGACTGCAGCGAAGAGTTTGGGGGTCGTATCACCGAGCGCGAGCGGTCGCCAGTTCGAGAGATCGTCGCGATCGCCCTTCTTATGCACCAGCACGGTAGTGGACTCCCTCCAGACAGAAGGGATCGACTCCAGACGGAGACAGGTGTTAAAGAGTGCGGTGAGCAGACGACAGTCCGGATCCGCCCTCCTCAGATCATCGTAAGTAAGACCGTTGGGTCCAGGCGCGGAGTTTGACGTCCGCCGTAACCGCCGGTCTACCTCACTCACTGTGAAGGGCCGAGTCAGAGTGTCGTTGCTCACCTCGTCTGGAGGCCCGTACGGAGGCGGAGGAGGCTGTGCTCCGAGTGGCGCCGACGGCGCGTAGATGGTCCGGAAGTGCTCCTCGATACGCTCTCGAGACACTTGACAGTGCTGAGACTGTCCGAGGAGCACCTCCTGGACCGCACGCCGACGGTTAGCCCGAAACAACTTCTGTATCCTAGTTGCCTCCTCCACCCGACCCCCTCTGCCCGGAAGGGCCGGCCGTTGCTGCTGCTGGTGTTCCTGTGACTGTGGGCGATCCCGGCGATCCCTCGCACCGCGCCCGCGACCAGCTCCACGTCCCCTTCCCTCTCGGCGTTGGTCCGGCCTCCCCTCCCTGCTCCTCAAGACCCCCACCGGCTCTCCAGCGCCTTGGAGGAAAGCAGCGACTTGCGTCGCCGTCTCCTCCAGATCTTCTAGGCTGGCAGCCGCTTCCGCCATGCCAACCAGCAAGTCCCTTTCGGTCGGCGGTTCGTCCTCAGCACAAGGCTGTGAATTTCGCCGCCGACGAAGGGCCTGGCCAGCAGCCGTTGGCGACTGCCGCGCTGGAGTCGGTAGGTGTCGAGAGACCGCCGCCGATCCGTGACTACTCACACGGAGGGCCGCCTGCCCCGGGAAGCCCGATGCTCCACCCCCTCCACCAGTTCCGGGTGCGCGTCGCCGAGTTCCTCTACCTCCCCCTGATCCCACCCCCCTGGACCTGTTTAAAAACCCACCCCTTACTATGTTCTGGTTTCCTACGCGGCTCGACTCCCCCGTAGAGCACGTCTGGGGCGTACCTGAAATTATTTCAAAAGAATCATTATTCGGAATATCTAAAAGTGCACTGAATCTGTTATTATTAATGGGATTTTCTGAATTTAAACTATTGAAGCTAATACTATTATTTAAAGTGTGTCTCCCTGTGGAAGCTCGGGGACCAGCCCCGAGGTCTTGCCTAGAAGATCTAGGCGACGTCTTGTCCCTGCTGCTTCTGCGGATAGCCTGCGCTGTAGCAGGGGACGGTCTCGCTCTAGGTGGTGCTGCTGGCGGCGACGGCAGTTCCTCTTCTGACGACGACTCTCCCGACGACCCTGGCCCGCCTCGGTGGTGTCGGCGGGCTCTTCCTGTGGCTACCTGCCACGGCGTTGCGCTCTGGCAGGTGGAGGTGCTGCGCCTTGGTGATGTGGTTGTTGTATGGGCCTCCCTGGATGGCCCCGCTACCCCTATTATGGCCACCGGTGGAAGTGGTTGTCGTATCACCGGTGGCTGGACGGCGGTGTTCACCCACCCTACCGCTCCTTGGATCCGAGGGGTCATTACTGGCCCCCCGGAGATGGTGGTGGTGACCGTGGTGGTGGTGAGGGTCACAGGAAGCGTCAGGGCACAGATGTCTTCGTTGGCCGGGGCCCTCGGTTCCTCGCTGATGGTATGTAGATCTGCTGGGCCCCGGCTTAGCCTCGGCGGAGGGCTGCGGGAACCTCCCGCCACCCCTGGCGGGAGCGACGTGGCTCTGCTGTTGGACCGCAGCCCTTGGCGTGTCCCCTTTGTACCCCCTGTGGCCTGGAGCGGTCGGGCATTGCCCGCTGAGACGGCTGCGTAGGTGGGTGAGGTAGCCGTCCTCCTCGACCCCGGCGGAGTAGGTCCTCTACTGGTGGTGGTGGTGGTGATGGTTGATGGTCGCCTCGCACTGCCCGCCGCTGTTGGTGATGGTGTGGCGGCGGGCGATCTTGCCTTGGTGGCCGCCGGGGTGATCCTACGTCTTGTGCCAGGCTTTGGCACCGCTGCCCTCGTCGCTGGAGCTCGCATTTCCACCGGCACGCTGCTGGATCTGCGACTTCTAGTGTGAGGCCCCGCGTAGATGAAGGACGGGGCCTCGCGGGGGGAACAGGTACGGCCCCCCGCTGCCGGTGGACTCGTTGTGCTGGTTGTGGCGGTGCTAGGCCCGGCTGCTGGTGATCGGGTAGCGGGAGCGGCAGCTGGTAATGCCGCTGCCTGGTAGGAGGCCTCTACGGGCCGTGACAGGTTGGTTGTCGTCCTTGTCTTCGTCGTCGTCGTCGCTGCTGTAGTGGCGGGGCTCAGGGTGGAGTTGGCCCCGCATCTCGATCCCGTCGTCGTTGCCGCCGCCAGCCGGGCTCGGGTGGGACGCCGTGGCTCCGAGCCCTCGTTGGCGCTGGTGGTAGCCGTCCCTCGCGTTCGCTCAGGCACCGCAGCAGCTTCTCCGCTCCTTCTTCCTAAAGATATAAAATTATCGAGCCTCCCTCGGCTCGAGGTATTAAAATTTGTACTAACACTAAGACTAGGTGGTTGCGACGCGGGAGGTACAGTCGCACCCGGGCCTGCTGCCTGGTGTTCGTGCCGTGCGGCGTAGTGCAGCTTCACATGCTTTAGGGGGTACTTCCCTTCACCAGCTTCGCTGCACACGCCGCATCGGTGGATAACTTTGAAGCCTGGGTGATATTTTTTGGCGTGTTTGAGCAGGTCCGAGTGCGACTTGTACACACCTCCGGTTCTCCGGCCCTGGTTATTATTGTAACATCGCGGGCAACGGAACTCCTCCGGAAACGGGTATTCTATAAATAAAATAAAACTATTATTATTATTATTATCATTATCATTTACCATGGTGCTGCTTTGTGGTGGCTCCGCTGGCAGTAGGTAAATAGAAAGAAGAGAAGAAAGAGGGTAATAGAGAAGATAGCGGGTGAGTAAAGAGGGATCGAAAGATAAGAAGATAGATAGCGACAGTCGGTATTACCTCTGGAGCGGTCGGAGAGTTACCGACCAGAGGGGGCGGATGACCGTTGGTTCGCTGCGTCGAAGGTAATAGGTTTCGCTACCAGCTTCGACCGCTCACCGCAGGGTGGCAGCACCGTGTCCGTTAGGACTTGTGAGGTTTTCGAATCAGATGATACTAGACCTCTGCCTTGAACGGACACGCTGTCGGAAAGGATCCCGCAGTTCAGCTAATCTGCACTGCGAGACTTATACTTGTCTCGAGTTAACTTTAACGCGACCCGTCGGACTCGTTTGACGGAGTCAGGAGATGAGTCGACGATAAAGACTCTCGACAGTGCGTTTTTGGAAGGGAAGGCTTAGCCCTTACCTGTACACGAGCCGTACCCTCAGAACTAATTGCTTAGTCAAGATGGCGGCACGCCGTGACAGGCGAGTTAGCCTAGGTCGGGGAAGTGTCTAACGGCCGTCGGTAGACGCGTGAGAGGCAAGAGAGAGGGCGCCACCACGACGTCACCTGTTGCCGGGGAAAAGAGAGAAAGAAGAAGAGATAAAGCTACCCACTTACCTGCTTTACCACCACGCAGCAAGCACCAAGTCTCCAGAAGAGCTCCGCGACCCGCGATGAAAATCCTAAGTCCCGCGTCGCTCCCGGGTTGATCGCTCCTCGCCGGTCACAAATAAAAATACAAAAAACACTAAACACAAAATTTTGTTTAGATCTTTAGAAGTTGGCGGAGTATAATTTTATAATGTATTAAATGGGCCGAACCCAGCGGCACTGCAATGCCGGGCCAACCCGCGGCAGAGCCGGAGCAAGCCCCAGACACTCCGCCAACTTCCAAAAATCAGTTTAATATTCTGGCTCCGCAATGCGGAGCGTATCAGATATTAAGCTGATAAGAACAGATAAAAGGCGTTTATTTTCTCAACACATGTTCCCCCGGGCTTACAAAAGTACACCCGGGGGTATCAATACACGTTCATTTTCTCGCCTTTTAGGCGAGGGCTAATTTGTATAATAAAAATCAGTCTTAATATGGCATGACTAGATTGCCAGGGCCTGGTAGTCTTGGTGATGAGTATGAGTCGTGGATGCATGAGTGACGGTGAGGTTGTATAGATAAAATAGAGATAAAAACAATAACTATAAAAATAAAAATTGATGAATGAGAGTGTGGATGGGTGAAGCGATGAGGTAGTGATGTATGAATGGAGTATGAATGAGAAAGCGAAGTCTAATAAATAGTAAAAATAGAAAAAATGGGTGATTGAAGTAAAATTGTATAAGTAAAAGTTGTATAAATAAAAAGGAAAATTAATGATCGAAATAAAATTGTATAAATAAAAGCCAGGCCCTGGCTCCTCGCCTACGTTAGGATTTCAAATATATATATAGGGCCAGTACTGGCCCTGTGTCAGGTACAATGTAATTTACAGTCAGTCCAGTGAATAAAAAGGACCAGTACCAGCCCTAAGTCAGGTACAAAGTCTTGTATATTTCGTCAAAATTAAAAGTAGAAGAATAAAAATAAAATTAAGGACCATCGCTGGTCCTTCGTCGAGTCTAGCTAAAATGTGTATATAAAATTTGTGTATAAATAAAATCAGGTTGTATAAATAAATAAATAAATAAAACATTAAAGCTAGATTCGAGTGAGGGAGGCTCGCCCTAGTCTTGAGCCGGTCCCGGAGCATCCACAGGCAGTTCGTTTTCTACTCTATATTGTCGTACGCCTGAGACATGCTCCACATAAATATCGCGACCCCACCTGATGGTCTCCGACACAATGAGCCTGCGCATAAGGCTAGCGTACCTTGCGCCTATACGTAATTGTTTCAAGACAGGCTCATTGGCCGGATCCCATGAGCCGAGGGCACCGACGACGATCGCAGAGACCACCACTCGATAGCCGCGACCGTGGAGCGCGTCGGCCAGGGGTTTGTACTTTAACACCTTACGTGCCCTGGCCTCCTCGAAAGCTTGGTACGTATTTTCAAAAGCCACGGTCACGTCCACGACGATGATGCTCTTTGAGGGCTCGTGCCTGACCACAATGTCAGGGCGGAGAGCCCCCAGCTCGCCGTCGACCCCCTCGACTCTCCTATTTATTCGCAGCTCCCCTGGGAGGCGACAAGCCTTGGCTACTCGATTGACAACGGCGTCGTGTCGGAGTTGCCAAGCCGCCGAGTGCGGCCGGCAGTGACACAGGACATGGGGAAGGGACTCCAGGGCTCCCCCGCAGCGCCGGCAACGCCTATCCCCGTCACCCCAACGTCTTGCACCGTTAAGAGGCAAGACATCGAGGCGCGCACGGTGGATAAAACGCCAATCAGCGAAGCGGGTGAAGCTACCACCTCGCAAGAAGTGGTTCGACACGTTTGACCGTGCCGAAACCTGGAATACCTTCCCCTGGTCCGGCTTACGTTTTAACCTCAGAAGGTAGTGTTCGGTCACTGCAGCCCGCAATCGGCGGATGATCTGTCCGCGTGCTTCTGCCGACACCGTCGTCTCCCTTTCGCCCGAGCCCCTCATCGTAATGGCCAGCTCCCGCCTCAGCTCTGACCACTTCCACGTAGCTGCGAGCTTGTCCCTCGATCTCCGGGTCGCGTTCCGAGCTCTCGTCCACAGCGAAGAAATGTCCCCCCCGTCGCGTGCAAACTCCCCCTCCAGCGAACCGGAGAGGTAGGTTGCGAGGTCTTCGTTGACGGGTTCTCTGCCTATCTTCTTGGCTACCGCATGCCGCAGCGACGCCCAGGCCGATGACCTGACCACCGGATCAGCCACCGTCAGGAGACGGAAGGCGTGAGCGATAGTCAGGACATCGACCATGTCTGCGAGTGGGAGCAGGCCACATCCCCCCCGGCTGGGGGGGAGGTAGACCAGCTCGGCGCTGGCGCGCTGAGGCAAGTGCAGCCAAGATTTCACTAACCTTTTGATTAGCTTGTCAGCTTCTTTTAGAGGACCCTTCTCCACCAGTGCTCCCCGCAGCAAGAAGTCAAGGCGCGGTACCAGGAAGGTAGCCACGGTCTCAGCCTTCTGCCAGGGTGTCAGAAGAGACTCGTCGACGGCCCGAAGATCGCGGAGAAGCTCGTCGATGGTCAGCAGTGGGGTTTGCTTGATTTGGAAGCCGGTCGGTACTCCGAGGTGCTGGTAGGGCTCGCCGGCTGCCAGGGGTCTGATTTCTTCGTTTTGGAGGGTGAAGCGGGTGGGCATTACCCTGCGAGTGCCTCTGCAGTCCTGATGCAGTGTTGCACACTTCGCAGGGTTGAACCGAAGTCCAATCCCACCCGCCGCAGCCTCCACCTTTTCCAATAAATCGCGCATGCCCTCGGTGGAGTCGGCAACTAGGGCTATGTCGTCCGCGTAAGCAAGTGCTTGGTGCCGATGTCCGTGAAGCGTATAACCCGCGGGTGAGTCGGTCACTGCACGCAGGATCGGCTCCGCCGCGAGGTTAAACGCCACAGGGCTCATCGGGCACCCTTGCTTGACCCCCGAGCTAATCTTAATGGGTTCGGTGAGTCCTTCGGCGGTACGCACCCGGGTGGTGCAGTCTGTATACATGCTCTCCACGATATTCCGGAGAGCGGGAGGAGCACCGGCCTCCCCCAAAGCGCGGTAGATAGCAGCGTGGGGAATCGAACCAAACGCGTTGGTCAGATCCAGCCACGCCACCACCACCTGACGGCCCCCCCTGCGAGCGTCGTTAAGGACCTCCTGCAGTATGAAGTTGTGCTCGTAGCACCCCTCACACGGCAGGAAGCCCTTCTGTGCGGGGCTTAAACGCCGGTTCCGGATCGACCACGTAAGCAGTCGGTCGGCCAGGACTGCAGCGAAGAGTTTGGGGGTCGTATCACCGAGCGCGAGCGGTCGCCAGTTCGAGAGATCGTCGCGATCGCCCTTCTTATGCACCAGCACGGTAGTGGACTCCTTCCAGACAGAAGGGATCGACTCCAGACGGAGACAGGTGTTAAAGAGTGCGGTGAGCAGACGACAGTCCGGATCCGCCCTCCTCAGATCATCGTAAGTAAGACCGTCGGGTCCAGGCGCGGAGTTTGACGTCCGCCGTAACCGCCGGTCTACCTCACTCACTGTGAAGGGCCGAGTCAGAGTGTCGTTGCTCACCTCGTCTGGAGGCCCGTACGGAGGTGGAGGAGGCTGTGCTCCGAGTGGCGCCGACGGCGCGTAGATGGTCCGGAAGTGCTCCTCGATACGCTCCCGAGACACTTGACAGTGCTGAGACTGTCCGAGGAGCACCTCCTGGACCGCACGCCGACGGTTAGCCCGGAACAACTTCTGTATCCTAGTTGCCTCCTCCACCCGATCCCCTCTGCCCGGAAGGGCCGGCCGTTGCTGCTGCTGGTGTTCCTGTGGCTGTGGGCGATCCCGGCGATCCCTCGCGCCGCGCCCGCGACCAGCTCCGCGTCCCCTTCCCTCTCGGCGTTGGTCCGGCCTCCCTTCCCGGCTCCTCAAGACCCCCACCGGCTCTCCAGCGCCTTGGAGGAAAGCAGCGACTTGCGTCGCCGTCTCCTCCAGATCTTCTAGGCTGGCAGCCGCTTCCGCCATGCCAACCAGCAAGTCCCTCTCAGTCGGCGGTTCGTCCTCAGCACGAGGCTGGGGATTTTGCCGCCGACGGGGGGCCCGGCCGGCAGCCGTCGGCGACTGCCGCGCTGGGGTCGGTAGGTGTCGAGAGACCGCCGCCGATCCGTGACTACTCACACGAAGGGCCGCCCGCCCCGGGAAGCCCGATGCTCCACCCCCTCCACCAGTTCCGGGTGCGCACCGCCGAGTTCCTCTGCCTTCCCCTGATCCCACCCCCCTGGACCTGTTTAAAAACCCACCCCTTACTAAATTCTGGCTCCCCACGCGGCTCGACTCCCCCGTAGAGCACGTCTGGGGCGTACCTGGAAAAGTTTCAAAAGAATTACTAAAGGACGAATCTAAGAGAACACTAAATCTATTGCTTAAAATCGTTGAGCTTTTTGATGCATCTATTAAGTTTGAGTTTTCAAGGCTGATATTATTATTCATATTACTATTATTATTATTAATGTTATGCCTCCCTGTGGGAGCTCGGGGACCAGCCCCGAGACCTTGCCTAGAGGACCTAGGTGAGTTCCTATTGCTAGTGCTGCTACGGATAGCCTGCGCTGTAGCAGGAGACGGCCTCGCTCTCGATGGTGCTGCTGGCGGCGACAGCAGTTCCTCCTCAGACGACGACTCCGCCGAAGACCCTGGCCCGCCTCGATGGTGTCGGCGGGCCCTTCCTATGGCTACCTGCCACGGCGTTGCGCTCTGGCAGGTGGTGTTGCTGCGCCTCGGTGACGTTGTTGTTGTATGGGCCTCCCTGGATGGCCCCGCTACCCCTATTATGGCCACCGGTGAGCGTGGTTGTCGTACCACCGGTGGCTGGACGGCGATGTTCACCCACCCTACCGCTCCTTGGATCCGAGGGGACATTACTGGCCCCCCGGAGATGGTGGTGGTGACCGTGGTGGTGGTGAGGGTCACAGGAAGCGTCAGGGCACAGATTTCTTCGTTGGCCGGGGCCCTCGGTTCCTCGCTGATGGTATGTAGATCTGCTGGGCCCCGGCTTAGCCTAGGTGGAGGGCTGCGGGAACCTCCCGCCACCCCTGGCGGGAGCGATGCGGCTCTGGTGTTGGACCGCAGCCCTTGGCGTGTCCCCTTCGTGCCCCCTGTGGCCTGGAGCGGTCGGGCATTGCCCGCTGAGACGGCTGCGTAGGTGGGTGATGCTGCCGTCCTCCTCGACCCCGGCGGAGTAGGTCTGCTGGTGGTGGTGGTGGTGGTGGATGGTCGCCTCGCACTGCCCGCCGCTGTTGGTGATGGTGTGGCGGCGGGCGATCTTGCCTTGGTAGCCGCCGGGGTGATTCGTCGTCTTGTGCCAGGCTTTGGCACCGCTGCCCTCGTCGCTGGAGCTCGCATTTCCACCGGCACGCTGCTGGATCTGCGACTTCTAGTGTGAGGCCCCGCGTAGATGAAGGACGGGGCCTCGCGGGGGGAACAGGTACGGCCCCCCGCTGCCGGTGGGCTCGTTGTACTGGTTGTGGCGGTGCTAGGCCCGGCTGCTGGTGATCGGGTAGCGGGAGCGGCAGCTGGTAATGCCGCTGCCTGGTAGGAGGCCTCTACGGGCCGTGACAGGTTGGTTGTCGTCCTTGTCGTCGTCGTCGTCGTCGCTGCTGTAGTGGCGGGGCTCAGGGTGGAGTTGGCCCCGCATCTCGATCCCGTCGTCGTTGCCGCCGCCAGCCGGGCTCGGGTGGGACGCCGTGGCTCCGAGCCCTCGTTGGCGCTGGTGGTAGCCGTCCCTCGCGTTCGCTCAGGCACCGCAGCAGCTTCTCCGCTCCTTCTTCCTAAAGATATAAAATTATCGAGCCTCCCTCGGCTCGAGGTATTAAAATTTGTACTAACACTAAGACTAGGTGGTTGCGACGCGGGAGGTACAGTCGCACCCGGACCTGCTGCCTGGTGTTCGTGCCGTGCGGCGTAGTGCAGCTTCACATGCTTTAGGGGGTACTTCCCTTCACCAGCTTCGCTGCACACGCCGCATCGGTGGATAACTTTGAAGCCTGGGTGATATTTTTTGGCGTGTTTGAGCAGGTCCGAGTGCGACTTGTACACACCTCCGGTTCTCCGGCCCTGGTTATTATTGTAACATCGCGGGCAACGGAACTCCTCCGGAAACGGGTATTCTATAAATAAAGTAAAACTATTATTATTATTATTATCATTATCATTTACCATGGTGCTGCTTTGTGGTGGCTCCGCTGGCAGTGGGTAAATAGAAAGAAGAGAAGAAAGAGGGTAATAGAGAAGATAGCGGGTGAGTAAAGAGGGATCGAAAGATAAGAAGATAGATAGCGACAGTCGGTATTACCTCTGGAGCGGTCGGAGAGTTACCGACCAGAGGGGGCGGATGACCGTTGGTTCGCTGCGTCGAAGGTAATAGGTTTCGCTACCAGCTTCGACCGCTCACCGCAGGGTGGCAGCACCGTGTCCGTTAGGACTTGTGAGGTTTTCGAATCAGATGATACTAGACCTCTGCCTTGAACGGACACGCTGTCGGAAAGGATCCCGCAGTTCAGCTAATCTGCACTGCGAGACTTACACTTGTCTCGAGTTAACTTTAACGCGACCCGTCGGACTCGTTTGACGGAGTCAGGAGATGAGTCGACGATAAAGACTCTCGACAGTGCGTTTTTGGAAGGGAAGGCTTAGCCCTTACCTGTACACGAGCCGTACCCTCAGAACTAATTGCTTAGTCAAGATGGCGGCACGCCGTGACAGGCGAGTTAGCCTAGGTCGGGGAAGTGTCTAACGGCCGTCGGTAGATGCGTGAGAGGCAAGAGAGAGGGCGCCACCACGACGTCACCTGTTGCCGGGGAAAAGAGAGAAAGAAGAAGAGATAAAGCTACCCACTTACCTGCTTTACCACCACGCAGCAAGCACCAAGTCTCCAGAAGAGCTCCGCGGCCCGCGATGAAAATCCTATGTCCCGCGTCGCTCCCGGGTTGATCGCTCCTCGCCGGTCACAAATAAAAATACAAAAAACACTAAACACAAAATTTTGTTTAGATCTTTAGAAGTTGGCGGAGTATAATTTTATAATGTATTAAATGGGCCGAACCCAGCGGCACTGCAATGCCGGGCCAACCCGCGGCAGAGCCGGAGCAAGCCCCAGACACTCCGCCAACTTCCAAAAATCAGTTTAATATTCTGGCTCCGCAATGCGGAGCGTATCAGATATTAAGCTGATAAGAACAGATAAAAGGCGTTTATTTTCTCAACACATGTTCCCCCGGGCTTACAAAAGTACACCCGGGGGTATCAATACACGTTCATTTTCTCGCCTTTTAGGCGAGGGCTAATTTGTATAATAAAATCAGTCTTAATATGGCATGACTAGATTGCCAGGGCCTGGTAGTCTTGGTGATGAGTATGAGTCGTGGATGCATGAGTGACGGTGAGGTTGTGTAGATAAAATAGAGATAAAAACAATAACTATAAAAATAAAAATTGATGAATGAGAGTGTGGATGGGTGAAGTGATGAGGTAGTGATGTATGAATGGAGTATGAATGAGAAAGCGAAGTCTAATAAATAGTAAAAATAGAAAAAATGGGTGATTGAAGTAAAATTGTATAAATAAAAGTTGTATAAATAAAAAGGAAAATTAATGATCGAAATAAAATTGTATAAATAAAAGCCAGGCCCTGGCTCCTCGCCTACGTTAGGATTTAAAATATATATATAGGGCCAGTACTGGCCCTGTGTCAGGTACAATGTAATTTACAGTCAGTCCAGTGAATAAAAAGGACCAGTACCAGCCCTAAGTCAGGTACAAAGTCTTGTATATTTCGTCAAAATTAAAAGTAGAAGAATAAAAATAAAATTAAGGACCATCGCTGGTCCTTCGTCGAGTCTAGCTAAAATGTGTATATAAAATTTGTGTATAAATAAAATCAGGTTGTATAAATAAATAAATAAATAAAACATTAAAGCTAGATTCGAGTGAGGGAGGCTCGCCCTAGTCTTGAGCCGGTCCCGGAGCATCCACAGGCAGTTCGTTTTCTACTCTATATTGTCGTACGCCTGAGACATGCTCCACATAAATATCGCGACCCCACCTGATGGTCTCCGACACAATGAGCCTGCGCATAAGGCTAGCGTACCTTGCGCCTATACGTAATTGTTTCAAGACAGGCTCATTGGCCGGATCCCATGAGCCGAGGGCACCGACGACGATCGCAGAGACCACCACTCGATAGCCGTGACCGTGGAGCGCGTCGGCCAGGGGTTTGTACTTTAACACCTTACGTGCCCTGGCCTCCTCGAAAGCTTGGTACGTATTTTCAAAAGCCACGGTCACGTCAACGACGATGATGCTCTTTGAGGGCTCGTGCCTGACCACAATGTCAGGGCGGAGAGCCCCCAGCTCGCCGTCGACCCCCTCGACTCTCCTATTTATTCGCAGCTCCCCTGGGAGGCGACAAGCCTTGGCTACTCGATTGACAACGGCGTCGTGTCGGAGTTGCCAAGCCGCCGAGTGCGGCCGGCAGTGACACAGGACATGGGGAAGGGACTCCAGGGCTCCCCCGCAGCGCCGGCAACGCCTATCCCCGTCACCCCAACGTCTTGCACCGTTAAGAGGCAAGACATCGAGGCGCGCACGGTGGATAAAACGCCAATCAGCGAAGCGGGTGAAGCTACCACCTCGCAAGAAGTGGTTCGACACGTTTGACCGTGCCGAGACCTGGAATACCTTCCCCTGGTCCGGCTTACGTTTTAACCTCAGAAGGTAGTGTTCGGTCACTGCAGCCCGCAGTCGGCGGATGATCTGTCCGCGTGCTTCTGCCGACACCGTCGTCTCCCTTTCGCCCGAGCCCCTCATCGTAATGGCCAGCTCCCGCCTCAGCTCTGACCACTTCCACGTAGCTGCGAGCTTGTCCCTCGATCTCCGGGTCGCGTTCCGAGCTCTCGTCCACAGCGAAGAAATGTCCCCCCCGTCGCGTGCAAACTCCCCCTCCAGCGAACCGGAGAGGTAGGTTGCGAGGTCTTCGTTGACGGGTTCTCTGCCTATCTTCTTGGCTACCGCATGCCGCAGCGACGCCCAGGCCGATGACCTGACCACCGGATCAGCCACCGTCAGGAGACGGAAGGCGTGAGCGATAGTCAGGACATCGACCATGTCTGCGAGTGGGAGCAGGCCACATCCCCCCCGGCTGGGAGGGAGGTAGACCAGCTCGGCGCTGGCGCGCTGAGGCAAGTGCAGCCAAGATTTCACTAACCTTTTAATTAGCTTGTCGGCTTCTTTTAGAGGACCCTTCTCCACCAGTGCTCCCCGCAGCAAGAAGTCAAGGCGCGGTACCAGGAAGGTAGCCACGGTCTCAGCCTTCTGCCAGGGTGTCAGAAGAGACTCGTCGACGGCCCGAAGATCGCGGAGAAGCTCGTCGATGGTCAGCAGTGGGGTTTGCTTGATTTGGAAGCCGGTCGGTACTCCGAGGTGCTGGTAGGGCTCGCCGGCTGCCAGGGCTCTGATTTCTTCGTTTTGGAGGGTGAAGCGGGTGGGCATTACCCTGCGAGTGCCTCTGCAGTCCTGATGCAGTGTTGCACACTTCGCAGGGTTGAACCGAAGTCCAATCCCACCCGCCGCAGCCTCCACCTTTTCCAATAAATCGCGCATGCCCTCGGTGGAGTCGGCAACTAGGGCTATGTCGTCCGCGTAAGCAAGTGCTTGGTGCCGATGTCCGTGAAGCGTATAACCCGCGGGTGAGTCGGTCACTGCACGCAGGATCGGCTCCGCCGCGAGGTTAAACGCCACAGGGCTCATCGGGCACCCTTGCTTGACCCCCGAGCTAATCTTAATGGGTTCGGTGAGTCCTTCGGCGGTACGCACCCGGGTGGTGCAGTCTGTATACATGCTCTCCACGATATTCCGGAGAGCGGGAGGAGCACCGGCCTCCCCCAAAGCGCGGTAGATAGCAGCGTGGGGAATCGAACCAAACGCGTTGGTCAGATCCAGCCACGCCACCACCACCTGACGGCCCCCCCTGCGAGCGTCGTTAAGGACCTCCTGCAGTATGAAGTTGTGCTCGTAGCACCCCTCACACGGCAGGAAGCCCTTCTGTGCGGGGCTTAAACGCCGGTTCCGGATCGACCACGTAAGCAGTCGGTCGGCCAGGACTGCAGCGAAGAGTTTGGGGGTCGTATCACCGAGCGCGAGCGGTCGCCAGTTCGAGAGATCGTCGCGATCGCCCTTCTTATGCACCAGCACGGTAGTGGACTCCTTCCAGACAGAAGGGATCGACTCCAGACGGAGACAGGTGTTAAAGAGTGCGGTGAGCAGACGACAGTCCGGATCCGCCCTCCTCAGATCATCGTAAGTAAGACCGTCGGGTCCAGGCGCGGAGTTTGACGTCCGCCGTAACCGCCGGTCTACCTCACTCACTGTGAAGGGCCGAGTCAGAGTGTCGTTGCTCACCTCGTCTGGAGGCCCGTACGGAGGTGGAGGAGGCTGTGCTCCGAGTCGCGCCGACGGCGCGTAGATGGTCCGGAAGTGCTCCTCGATACGCTCCCGAGACACTTGACAGTGCTGAGACTGTCCGAGGAGCACCTCCTGGACCGCACGCCGACGGTTAGCCCGGAACAACTTCTGTATCCTAGTTGCCTCCTCCACCCGATCCCCTCTGCCCGGAAGGGCCGGCCGTTGCTGCTGCTGGTGTTCCTGTGGCTGTGGGCGATCCCGGCGATCCCTCGCGCCGCGCCCGCGACCAGCTCCGCGTCCCCTTCCCTCTCGGCGTTGGTCCGGCCTCCCTTCCCGGCTCCTCAAGACCCCCACCGGCTCTCCAGCGCCTTGGAGGAAAGCAGCGACTTGCGTCGCCGTCTCCTCCAGATCTTCTAGGCTGGCAGCCGCTTTCGCCATGCCAACCAGCAAGTCCCTCTCAGTCGGCGGTTCGTCCTCAGCACGAGGCTGGGGATTTTGCCGCCGACGGGGGGCCCGGCCGGCAGCCGTCGGCGACTGCCGCGCTGGGGTCGGTAGGTGTCGAGAGACCGCCGCCGATCCGTGACTACTCACACGAAGGGCCGCCCGCCCCGGGAAGCCCGATGCTCCACCCCCTCCACCAGTTCCGGGTGCGCACCGCCGAGTTCCTCTGCCTTCCCCTGATCCCACCCCCCTGGACCTGTTTAAAAACCCACCCCTTACTAAATTCTGGCTCCCCACGCGGCTCGACTCCCCCGTAGAGCACGTCTGGGGCGTACCTGGAAAAGTTTCAAAAGAATTACTAAAGGACGAATCTAAGAGAACACTAAATCTATTGCTTAAAATCGTTGAGCTTTTTGATGCATCTATTAAGTTTGAGTTTTCAAGGCTGATATTATTATTCATATTACTATTATTATTATTAATGTTATGCCTCCCTGTGGGAGCTCGGGGACCAGCCCCGAGACCTTGCCTAGAGGACCTAGGTGAGTTCCTATTGCTAGTGCTGCTACGGATAGCCTGCGCTGTAGCAGGAGACGGCCTCGCTCTCGATGGTGCTGCTGGCGGCGACAGCAGTTCCTCCTCAGACGACGACTCCGCCGAAGACCCTGGCCCGCCTCGATGGTGTCGGCGGGCCCTTCCTATGGCTACCTGCCACGGCGTTGCGCTCTGGCAGGTGGTGTTGCTGCGCCTCGGTGACGTTGTTGTTGTATGGGCCTCCCTGGATGGCCCCGCTACCCCTATTATGGCCACCGGTGAGCGTGGTTGTCGTACCACCGGTGGCTGGACGGCGATGTTCACCCACCCTACCGCTCCTTGGATCCGAGGGGACATTACTGGCCCCCCGGAGATGGTGGTGGTGACCGTGGTGGTGGTGAGGGTCACAGGAAGCGTCAGGGCACAGATTTCTTCGTTGGCCGGGGCCCTCGGTTCCTCGCTGATGGTATGTAGATCTGCTGGGCCCCGGCTTAGCCTAGGTGGAGGGCTGCGGGAACCTCCCGCCACCCCTGGCGGGAGCGATGCGGCTCTGGTGTTGGACCGCAGCCCTTGGCGTGTCCCCTTCGTGCCCCCTGTGGCCTGGAGCGGTCGGGCATTGCCCGCTGAGACGGCTGCGTAGGTGGGTGATGCTGCCGTCCTCCTCGACCCCGGCGGAGTAGGTCTGCTGGTGGTGGTGGTGGTGGTGGATGGTCGCCTCGCACTGCCCGCCGCTGTTGGTGATGGTGTGGCGGCGGGCGATCTTGCCTTGGTAGCCGCCGGGGTGATTCGTCGTCTTGTGCCAGGCTTTGGCACCGCTGCCCTCGTCGCTGGAGCTCGCATTTCCACCGGCACGCTGCTGGATCTGCGACTTCTAGTGTGAGGCCCCGCGTAGATGAAGGACGGGGCCTCGCGGGGGGAACAGGTACGGCCCCCCGCTGCCGGTGGGCTCGTTGTACTGGTTGTGGCGGTGCTAGGCCCGGCTGCTGGTGATCGGGTAGCGGGAGCGGCAGCTGGTAATGCCGCTGCCTGGTAGGAGGCCTCTACGGGCCGTGACAGGTTGGTTGTCGTCCTTGTCGTCGTCGTCGTCGTCGCTGCTGTAGTGGCGGGGCTCAGGGTGGAGTTGGCCCCGCATCTCGATCCCGTCGTCGTTGCCGCCGCCAGCCGGGCTCGGGTGGGACGCCGTGGCTCCGAGCCCTCGTTGGCGCTGGTGGTAGCCGTCCCTCGCGTTCGCTCAGGCACCGCAGCAGCTTCTCCGCTCCTTCTTCCTAAAGATATAAAATTATCGAGCCTCCCTCGGCTCGAGGTATTAAAATTTGTACTAACACTAAGACTAGGTGGTTGCGACGCGGGAGGTACAGTCGCACCCGGACCTGCTGCCTGGTGTTCGTGCCGTGCGGCGTAGTGCAGCTTCACATGCTTTAGGGGGTACTTCCCTTCACCAGCTTCGCTGCACACGCCGCATCGGTGGATAACTTTGAAGCCTGGGTGATATTTTTTGGCGTGTTTGAGCAGGTCCGAGTGCGACTTGTACACACCTCCGGTTCTCCGGCCCTGGTTATTATTGTAACATCGCGGGCAACGGAACTCCTCCGGAAACGGGTATTCTATAAATAAAGTAAAACTATTATTATTATTATTATCATTATCATTTACCATGGTGCTGCTTTGTGGTGGCTCCGCTGGCAGTGGGTAAATAGAAAGAAGAAAAGAAAGAGGGTAATAGAGAAGATAGCGGGTGAGTAAAGAGGGATCGAAAGATAAGAAGATAGATAGCGACAGTCGGTATTACCTCTGGAGCGGTCGGAGAGTTACCGACCAGAGGGGGCGGATGACCGTTGGTTCGCTGCGTCGAAGGTAATAGGTTTCGCTACCAGCTTCGACCGCTCACCGCAGGGTGGCAGCACCGTGTCCGTTAGGACTTGTGAGGTTTTCGAATCAGATGATACTAGACCTCTGCCTTGAACGGACACGCTGTCGGAAAGGATCTCGCAGTTCAGCTAATCTGCACTGCGAGACTTACACTTGTCTCGAGTTAACTTTAACGCGACCCGTCGGACTCGTTTGACGGAGTCAGGAGATGAGTCGACGATAAAGACTCTCGACAGTGCGTTTTTGGAAGGGAAGGCTTAGCCCTTACCTGTACACGAGCCGTACCCTCAGAACTAATTGCTTAGTCAAGATGGCGGCACGCCGTGACAGGCGAGTTAGCCTAGGTCGGGGAAGTGTCTAACGGCCGTCGGTAGATGCGTGAGAGGCAAGAGAGAGGGCGCCACCACGACGTCACCTGTTGCCGGGGAAAAGAGAGAAAGAAGAAGAGATAAAGCTACCCACTTACCTGCTTTACCACCACGCAGCAAGCACCAAGTCTCCAGAAGAGCTCCGCGACCCGCGATGAAAATCCTAAGTCCCGCGTCGCTCCCAGGTTGATCGCTCCTCGCCGGTCACAAATAAAAATACAAAAAACACTAAACACAAAATTTTGTTTAGATCTTTAGAAGTTGGCGGAGTATAATTTTATAATGTATTAAATGGGCCGAACCCAGCGGCACTGCAATGCCGGGCCAACCCGCGGCAGAGCCGGAGCAAGCCCCAGACACTCCGCCAACTTCCAAAAATCAGTTTAATATTCTGGCTCCGCAATGCGGAGCGTATCAGATATTAAGCTGATAAGAACAGATAAAAGGCGTTTATTTTCTCAACACATGTTCCCCCGGGCTTACAAAAGTACACCCGGGGGTATCAATACACGTTCATTTTCTCGCCTTTTAGGCGAGGGCTAATTTGTATAATAAAAATCAGTCTTAATATGGCATGACTAGATTGCCAGGGCCTGGTAGTCTTGGTGATGAGTATGAGTCGTGGATGCATGAGTGACGGTGAGGTTGTATAGATAAAATAGAGATAAAAACAATAACTATAAAAATAAAAATTGATGAATGAGAGTGTGGATGGGTGAAGCGATGAGGTAGTGATGTATGAATGGAGTATGAATGAGAAAGCGAAGTCTAATAAATAGTAAAAATAGAAAATATGGGTGATTGAAGTAAAATTGTATAAATAAAAGTTGTATAAATAGAAAGGAAAATTAATGATCGAGATAAAATTGTATAAATAAAAGCCAGGCCCTGGCTCCTCGCCTACGTTAGGATTTCAAATATATATATAGGGCCAGTACTGGCCCTGTGTCAGGTACAATGTAATTTACAGTCAGTCCAGTGAATAAAAAGGACCAGTACCAGCCCTAAGTCAGGTACAAAGTCTTGTATATTTCGTCAAAATTAAAAGTAGAAGAATAAAAATAAAGTTAAGGACCATCGCTGGTCCTTCGTCGAGTCTAGCTAAAATGTGTATATAAAATTTGTGTATAAATAAAATCAGGTTGTATAAATAAATAAATAAATAAAACATTAAAGCTAGATTCGAGTGAGGGAGGCTCGCCCTAGTCTTGAGCCGGTCCCGGAGCATCCACAGGCAGTTCGTTTTCTACTCTATATTGTCGTACGCCTGAGACATGCTCCACATAAATATCGCGACCCCACCTGATGGTCTCCGACACAATGAGCCTGCGCATAAGGCTAGCGTACCTTGCGCCTATACGTAATTGTTTCAAGACAGGCTCATTGGCCGGATCCCATGAGCCGAGGGCACCGACGACGATCGCAGAGACCACCACTCGATAGCCGTGACCGTGGAGCGCGTCGGCCAGGGGTTTGTACTTTAACACCTTACGTGCCCTGGCCTCCTCGAAAGCTTGGTACGTATTTTCAAAAGCCACGGTCACGTCAACGACGATGATGCTCTTTGAGGGCTCGTGCCTGACCACAATGTCAGGGCGGAGAGCCCCCAGCTCGCCGTCGACCCCCTCGACTCTCCTATTTATTCGCAGCTCCCCTGGGAGGCGACAAGCCTTGGCTACTCGATTGACAACGGCGTCGTGTCGGAGTTGCCAAGCCGCCGAGTGCGGCCGGCAGTGACACAGGACATGGGGAAGGGACTCCAGGGCTCCCCCGCAGCGCCGGCAACGCCTATCCCCGTCACCCCAACGTCTTGCACCGTTAAGAGGCAAGACATCGAGGCGCGCACGGTGGATAAAACGCCAATCAGCGAAGCGGGTGAAGCTACCACCTCGCAAGAAGTGGTTCGACACGTTTGACCGTGCCGAGACCTGGAATACCTTCCCCTGGTCCGGCTTACGTTTTAACCTCAGAAGGTAGTGTTCGGTCACTGCAGCCCGCAGTCGGCGGATGATCTGTCCGCGTGCTTCTGCCGACACCGTCGTCTCCCTTTCGCCCGAGCCCCTCATCGTGATGGCCAGCTCCCGCCTCAGCTCTGACCACTTCCACGTAGCTGCGAGCTTGTCCCTCGATCTCCGGGTCGCGTTCCGAGCTCTCGTCCACAGCGAAGAAATGTCCCCCCCGTCGCGTGCAAACTCCCCCTCCAGCGAACCGGAGAGGTAGGTTGCGAGGTCTTCGTTGACGGGTTCTCTGCCTATCTTCTTGGCTACCGCATGCCGCAGCGACGCCCAGGCCGATGACCTGACCACCGGATCAGCCACCGTCAGGAGACGGAAGGCGTGAGCGATAGTCAGGACATCGACCATGTCTGCGAGTGGGAGCAGGCCACATCCCCCCCGGCTGGGAGGGAGGTAGACCAGCTCGGCGCTGGCGCGCTGAGGCAAGTGCAGCCAAGATTTCACTAACCTTTTAATTAGCTTGTCGGCTTCTTTTAGAGGACCCTTCTCCACCAGTGCTCCCCGCAGCAAGAAGTCAAGGCGCGGTACCAGGAAGGTAGCCACGGTCTCAGCCTTCTGCCAGGGTGTCAGAAGAGACTCGTCGACGGCCCGAAGATCGCGGAGAAGCTCGTCGATGGTCAGCAGTGGGGTTTGCTTGATTTGGAAGCCGGTCGGTACTCCGAGGTGCTGGTAGGGCTCGCCGGCTGCCAGGGCTCTGATTTCTTCGTTTTGGAGGGTGAAGCGGGTGGGCATTACCCTGCGAGTGCCTCTGCAGTCCTGATGCAGTGTTGCACACTTCGCAGGGTTGAACCGAAGTCCAATCCCACCCGCCGCAGCCTCCACCTTTTCCAATAAATCGCGCATGCCCTCGGTGGAGTCGGCAACTAGGGCTATGTCGTCCGCGTAAGCAAGTGCTTGGTGCCGATGTCCGTGAAGCGTATAACCCGCGGGTGAGTCGGTCACTGCACGCAGGATCGGCTCCGCCGCGAGGTTAAACGCCACAGGGCTCATCGGGCACCCTTGCTTGACCCCCGAGCTAATCTTAATGGGTTCGGTGAGTCCTTCGGCGGTACGCACCCGGGTGGTGCAGTCTGTATACATGCTCTCCACGATATTCCGGAGAGCGGGAGGAGCACCGGCCTCCCCCAAAGCGCGGTAGATAGCAGCGTGGGGAATCGAACCAAACGCGTTGGTCAGATCCAGCCACGCCACCACCACCTGACGGCCCCCCCTGCGAGCGTCGTTAAGGACCTCCTGCAGTATGAAGTTGTGCTCGTAGCACCCCTCACACGGCAGGAAGCCCTTCTGTGCGGGGCTTAAACGCCGGTTCCGGATCGACCACGTAAGCAGTCGGTCGGCCAGGACTGCAGCGAAGAGTTTGGGGGTCGTATCACCGAGCGCGAGCGGTCGCCAGTTCGAGAGATCGTCGCGATCGCCCTTCTTATGCACCAGCACGGTAGTGGACTCCTTCCAGACAGAAGGGATCGACTCCAGACGGAGACAGGTGTTAAAGAGTGCGGTGAGCAGACGACAGTCCGGATCCGCCCTCCTCAGATCATCGTAAGTAAGACCGTCGGGTCCAGGCGCGGAGTTTGACGTCCGCCGTAACCGCCGGTCTACCTCACTCACTGTGAAGGGCCGAGTCAGAGTGTCGTTGCTCACCTCGTCTGGAGGCCCGTACGGAGGTGGAGGAGGCTGTGCTCCGAGTGGCGCCGACGGCGCGTAGATGGTCCGGAAGTGCTCCTCGATACGCTCCCGAGACACTTGACAGTGCTGAGACTGTCCGAGGAGCACCTCCTGGACCGCACGCCGACGGTTAGCCCGGAACAACTTCTGTATCCTAGTTGCCTCCTCCACCCGATCCCCTCTGCCCGGAAGGGCCGGCCGTTGCTGCTGCTGGTGTTCCTGTGGCTGTGGGCGATCCCGGCGATCCCTCGCGCCGCGCCCGCGACCAGCTCCGCGTCCCCTTCCCTCTCGGCGTTGGTCCGGCCTCCCTTCCCGGCTCCTCAAGACCCCCACCGGCTCTCCAGCGCCTTGGAGGAAAGCAGCGACTTGCGTCGCCGTCTCCTCCAGATCTTCTAGGCTGGCAGCCGCTTCCGCCATGCCAACCAGCAAGTCCCTTTCGGTCGGCGGTTCGTCCTCAGCACAAGGCTGGGAATTTCGCCGCCGACGGAGGGCCTGGCCAGCAGCCGTTGGCGACTGCCGCGCTGGAGTCGGTAGGTGTCGAGAGACCGCCGCCGATCCGTGACTACTCACACGGAGGGCCGCCTGCCCCGGGAAGCCCGATGCTCCACCCCCTCCACCAGTTCCGGGTGCGCGTCGCCGAGTTCCTCTACCTCCCCCTGATCCCACCCCCCTGGACCTGTTTAAAAACCCACCCCTTACTATGTTCTGGTTTCCTACGCGGCTCGACTCCCCCGTAGAGCACGTCTGAGGCGTACCTGAAATTATTTCAAAAGAATCATTATTCGGAATATCTAAAAGTGCACTGAATCTGTTATTATTAATGGGATTTTCTGAATTTAAACTATTGAAGCTAATACTATTATTTAAAGTGTGTCTCCCTGTGGAAGCTCGGGGACCAGCCCCGAGGTCTTGCCTAGAAGATCTAGGCGACGTCTTGTCCCTGCTGCTTCTGCGGATAGCCTGCGCTGTAGCAGGGGACGGTCTCGCTCTAGGTGGTGCTGCTGGCGGCGACGGCAGTTCCTCTTCTGACGACGACTCTCCCGACGACCCTGGCCCGCCTCGGTGGTGTCGGCGGGCTCTTCCTGTGGCTACCTGCCACGGCGTTGCCCTCTGGCAGGTGGAGGTGCTGCGCCTTGGTGATGTGGTTGTTGTATGGGCCTCCCTGGATGGCCCCGCTACCCCTATTATGGCCACCGGTGGAGGTGGTTGTCGTATCACCGGTGGCTGGACGGCGGTGTTCACCCACCCTACCGCTCCTTGGATCCGAGGGGTCATTACTGGCCCCCCGGAGATGGTGGTGGTGACCGTGGTGGTGGTGAGGGTCACAGGAAGCGTCAGGGCACAGATGTCTTCGTTGGCCGGGGCCCTCGGTTCCTCGCTGATGGTATGTAGATCTGCTGGGCCCCGGCTTAGCCTCGGCGGAGGGCTGCGGGAACCTCCCGCCACCCCTGGCGGGAGCGACGTGGCTCTGCTGTTGGACCGCAGCCCTTGGCGTGTCCCCTTTGTACCCCCTGTGGCCTGGAGCGGTCGGGCATTGCCCGCTGAGACGGCTGCGTAGGTGGGTGAGGTAGCCGTCCTCCTCGACCCCGGCGGAGTAGGTCCTCTACTGGTGGTGGTGGTGGTGATGGTTGATGGTCGCCTCGCACTGCCCGCCGCTGTTGGTGATGGTGTGGCGGCGGGCGATCTTGCCTTGGTGGCCGCCGGGGTGATCCTACGTCTTGTGCCAGGCTTTGGCACCGCTGCCCTCGTCGCTGGAGCTCGCATTTCCACCGGCACGCTGCTGGATCTGCGACTTCTAGTGTGAGGCCCCGCGTAGATGAAGGACGGGGCCTCGCGGGGGGAACAGGTACGGCCCCCCGCTGCCGGTGGACTCGTTGTGCTGGTTGTGGCGGTGCTAGGCCCGGCTGCTGGTGATCGGGTAGCGGGAGCGGCAGCTGGTAACGCCGCTGCCTGGTAGGAGGCCTCTACGGGCCGTGACAGGTTGGTTGTCGTCCTTGTCTTCGTCGTCGTCGTCGCTGCTGTAGTGGCGGGGCTCAGGGTGGAGTTGGCCCCGCATCTCGATCCCGTCGTCGTTGCCGCCGCCAGCCGGGCTCGGGTGGGACGCCGTGGCTCCGAGCCCTCGTTGGCGCTGGTGGTAGCCGTCCCTCGCGTTCGCTCAGGCACCGCAGCAGCTTCTCCGCTCCTTCTTCCTAAAGATATAAAATTATCGAGCCTCCCTCGGCTCGAGGTATTAAAATTTGTACTAACACTAAGACTAGGTGGTTGCGACGCGGGAGGTACAGTCGCACCCGGACCTGCTGCCTGGTGTTCGTGCCGTGCGGCGTAGTGCAGCTTCACATGCTTTAGGGGGTACTTCCCTTCACCAGCTTCGCTGCACACGCCGCATCGGTGGATAACTTTGAAGCCTGGGTGATATTTTTTGGCGTGTTTGAGCAGGTCCGAGTGCGACTTGTACACACCTCCGGTTCTCCGGCCCTGGTTATTATTGTAACATCGCGGGCAACGGAACTCCTCCGGAAACGGGTATTCTATAAATAAAGTAAAACTATTATTATTATTATTATCATTATCATTTACCATGGTGCTGCTTTGTGGTGGCTCCGCTGGCAGTGGGTAAATAGAAAGAAGAAAAGAAAGAGGGTAATAGAGAAGATAGCGGGTGAGTAAAGAGGGGTCGAAAGATAAGAAGATAGATAGCGACAGTCGGTATTACCTCTGGAGCGGTCGGAGAGTTACCGACCAGAGGGGGCGGATGACCGTTGGTTCGCTGCGTCGAAGGTAATAGGTTTCGCTACCAGCTTCGACCGCTCACCGCAGGGTGGCAGCACCGTGTCCGTTAGGACTTGTGAGGTTTTCGAATCAGATGATACTAGACCTCTGCCTTGAACGGACACGCTGTCGGAAAGGATCCCGCAGTTCAGCTAATCTGCACTGCGAGACTTACACTTGTCTCGAGTTAACTTTAACGCGACCCGTCGGACTCGTTTGACGGAGTCAGGAGATGAGTCGACGATAAAGACTCTCGACAGTGCGTTTTTGGAAGGGAAGGCTTAGCCCTTACCTGTACACGAGCCGTACCCTCAGAACTAATTGCTTAGTCAAGATGGCGGCACGACGTGACAGGCGAGTTAGCCTAGGTCGGGGAAGTGTCTAACGGCCGTCGGTAGACGCGTGAGAGGCAAGAGAGAGGGCGCCACCACGACGTCACCTGTTGCCGGGGAAAAGAGAGAAAGAAGAAGAGATAAAGCTACCCACTTACCTGCTTTACCACCACGCAGCAAGCACCAAGTCTCCAGAAGAGCTCCGCGACCCGCGATGAAAATCCTAAGTCCCGCGTCGCTCCCGGGTTGATCGCTCCTCGCCGGTCACAAATAAAAATACAAAAAACACTAAACACAAAATTTTGTTTAGATCTTTAGAAGTTGGCGGAGTATAATTTTATAATGTATTAAATGGGCCGAACCCAGCGGCACTGCAATGCCGGGCCAACCCGCGGCAGAGCCGGAGCAAGCCCCAGACACTCCGCCAACTTCCAAAAATCAGTTTAATATTCTGGCTCCGCAATGCGGAGCGTATCAGATATTAAGCTGATAAGAACAGATACTACACTTTGATCTTAGCCAAGAGGCCGAGAAGCGATGCCTTACTCTCATCATGCAGCATCTAATATGGTCAAAATAATGTTACTTTACTCGCGAGAAAGACGCGACGCGTAGCGGCGAATGCTGCTACCGTCCTAATCGGACCGCTCGCCATCTAGCGGTCAATATGGGATCTACTATTAAGATTGTGTTTCCAGATGGTAAGAAAGGGGTCTTATTCGCTGTTCAAATACCGAAATACCTCAATGTAGAATATGTTACGGCACATAAGAATTCCGCAAATGTGATTTTTTTTTCTCAATTTTTGACCTCATGTTAGATGCAATTCATATGCTACACCTATTATTACAAAACAAATTGTTTTAGAATTACAAAAAAAAAAAAAAAAAAACTACCTGCAAATCGACCAATTTTTACGTGATTCATCTACAGTCACACGGTAAAAAGTAGAAAATTTAAAAATTCTCCGCGCTCATCAATGTTTGCAGGATATCCACATTTAGGAGGTGTTTAGAAGTCTCAGGTAAAGATATGTAAGTATTAGATTCAGGATTGGAGTTGTATGCGTAAAATAAACGAAATAGATTCTTTTATTCACATTCTTAATAATATATATATATCATCATAACATCGATTCTCACCTCAGTGTTTTCTCAATACCACCCAAAAGCATGAATGCATCGGAAAGCATTGATGATCCATAAGAAGCATTCTGAAGTACTTCACTTTTCATTGTGTTACAGTGCATAATTCCAGTATTTCTAAGTTAAATCTCAATTTCAGAGCTTAATTTCTTCTTTGTTTCAAACGCACCTAAATATGATCTAAAATTCACTGGATATAAAAAAAATACATACTCTATTTCATCTAGTTCAATTGGCGAAATAACAGAACTATTGAGCATAACTGACATTTGTAGATAAGACAATAGTACCCACTAACAATTAGTTGAAATATAGATCAGTACTCTGTATTAATTGCACTAATTTGTCCTTTTTTCAAAGATAGCATTTTCTAAGATGATAGTTAGGATAATAAAATAATTGTAATGGAACGATTCTGACCAAAGAATGTGAATCAACAAATCCCCACATTCCGCATAGAGAGCAGCCCTTGACTGGCTAAAAAATAAAAAAAATGTGGCAACTTAAAACTATGTCTATTTTTATTAGGTTTCCATTATTTTCCAACTAAACTTATCGTTTCATTAGCAATACTTCGTCGTTTACAAATCAAGGAGAACCTTGAATTCGTTCACATTTTCCTAGAGAACTTTCGGGATTCTGTAACAAAGATCAGTAAGGAAATCAACAATATTTACGAGAGAGTACGTTTTATTAACATGATGATACTTCAACTGTTACATCTTTACTATTCACATAATACATCGTGTCCATAGAATTAAAATAAATGAATGTAAATAATAACTTATGTTTCCTTTAACGAAAAACCATTCATGTGTATTCACCAGGATAGCAAAATTCATTTTCATAATTATATCGCCCTAAGATGAAAAGAGATTGACAACAAAACAGCCGAATTAATGATAGTTACAGGGTGAGTTAACATCTTGCCTCCTTTTGCTATTCTTAACGTTCTCTTGAGTTTAAAAATCAGCTCATGATTATCACACCGCGACATGAGAACGCATACAAGAAATATAAGCCAAACTATGGTATGTTGATGACGTTTAAGTCGGGTATTGAATAAATGAATAACAAATAATGATGACTCAAATCTTATGTAGATAAAGAATTTAGTACGTGCAATACTGACTTATCCTCCTCTCATTTACTCCTTCGCTTTTGTTTTCGATACTGAGCGATTCATTCAACGATTCGTACGATTGATATCATTTGAATCGTAATTCATAAGTGATTAGAAAGCGAGTCCAGCCTCGGAGTAAGTTGTGAAGATTTTCTCGATTGAGTTAACGTAGGCGGCTGTCCTCAAGTCTAATCCTAAATTGTACTTCATCGCCGTTTTCATGATGGCCTGAAAATGATGAAATGAAATTCTTTGCAAAAATCTCGTCAACATAAAAATGAAAATACAGCTGTTCTAATTACTCATTGTAGTTACTTATACAAATCTATCTAATCATTATATTCAATGAAACATTTCAAAGGAAATGAAGTTGGATTAATGAATTTAAACCAATCGGATCAGGCATTGATTCCAAAAAACGATAACAGGGCTCATTTTGTCCATTTCATTAAAACAAATATCGTGTTCACTTGGCAGCAATAAATCATACATCATACAATTAAGAAATGTGTATGGCCTTTTCAAATAAACTTCATATTTACCCTAGCGGATCGCTCCATAGTGTAGTCTAGACCAGAATGCACGATGTCCTTCTCCGATGCACCAGAAATACGTTTCTGGAAAGATTCTGAAGGAGTTACCGGAATTCTACCACCGACACGTCCAAACCTGCGTTCCAATGATTCCTGAACAGATTCTGCAATATCGCAACATGGATTAGTCATTGACTGAAGTTGAATGTTGGTAATACTGCAGCGGCAGAATATTGAAGCGATAATTAAACAAACCTAGGAATACTTTAACACTCGTTGAAATTCTTATGTCTTTAGATTATGCCGCAATCTATGACTATTCATCAGACTTAAAGCACTCACCCAAAAGATGGTAGTTGGATTCTCTCTCATACTTGAAAGTTAATCGTCCATAAGAAACATGGTTCAAATTCTTGAGCCATTCAAAGAAGGAAACTGTTACACCACCAGCATTGATGTAGAGATCAGGAATAACGAGAATATCTCTTTGAATGAGAATTTGATCAGCGGCAGGTGTTGTCGGACCATTTGCAGCTTCAGCAATAATTTTTGCCTGTTTTGAAGAATAGAGAACAGAAATGGCTCATGAGTTTATATACCGAATAGAGTTTCTAGTTGATTGAATGATGAAAATATCGTCTGTATAACAAATATTATAAAGTTTACTGTGTTTCTTCGGTTTCCTTGATGATCTACCAGGATTCAATCGTAACGCTCTATGTAACAATTATTAAAGTTCAAATTCACCTGTATACGACCAGCATTGTCTTTGTTGATAACTTTTTCAACGGCGGCAGGAATAAAGATGTCGCAAGGTTCGTACATCAAGTTCTCTCCCTTATAAGCCTCCGCACCAGGGAAACCGACAATGGTACCAGTGTCGTTGCGGTAATCTTCCAATTGCTACAAGTAAAATGAGTTCAACATTGCTTATACATAAACTTTGTCGGAAATTCCATTGCCAATTACACAATATAGCCAATTTTTTCTTGTAAATACTTGTATCTAATTAAATCACATTCTCTGCACGTAGAAATTACATTACCTTGGGGTCGATACCTTCGGGGTTGACGATTGATCCGTCATGCTCAATAACACCGGTACAAACGGCACCGGCACGATGCAGGTAGCGCATCGAGTGCAGACCTACATTACCAAAGCCTTGAACAATGAAAGTCTTGCCACCCCAACCCGGTGTAGTTCCTGCAATATTTCCAATTTTATCTTATCGTGTTATAGCTGAATGTACTGATAAACAATTTTCATTACAATTGGAGAATCCAATGACGGACCATGAGGAAAACTTAAATAAGCACGCTTAGGAATCGAGATTTGAGCAGCTTTTGACATACTATCCGTTTGTCTATTTTTATCTTGATTTCAGATTCTTTAACCTTACCAATCATGCTCATATAATTTGCTTCGTTAATGAAATTCTCTAGTCCGTGAAAGACTCCACGTCCAGTGGCAGAAATACGTCCATGAATACCACCCTGGTTGATCGGCTTTCCTGTTACGCATGCATGAGCATTGATGTCTAAGTGACCAATAGTCTTTGCATATGTATCTGCGATCCAAGACATCTCACGTTCACCGGTTCCCATGTCAGGTGCAGGAACGTCCACACCAGGCCCTATAAGAAAATTCATTCAGCTGAATGTAATATTAGTTGAATTTCAGATACACAGTTTTCTATTAAGTGTTCCTGGTATATGCCCATAAAATTATACAGCAGAAGTATAACCCCTAAATGCAAGTGAATATGAAAGTGGCATAACAGTCATTCGGAAGATTAGAGTCATTTGTCCAAAATCGATGAAGTCTTATGTGATGATTTTCAAATTTTATTGAAGACACAAAACTTTTTTTGGAGCTTCTTCAAGACTGACAATGTTGTAATTTGATTCTAAGCAATCGAGAACAAAAGATATAAGAGATGAAATATTGAAAGCAAGATTTACGCACCAATGAATCCTTTCTTGGCCAGTTCCAGGGTGAATCTCCTCGTGATCTTCTCCAGTTCATGTTCAGAGTACAGTTTTGGGTTGATCCTGATGCCAGCTTTAGCTCCACCAAATGGCACATCAACACAGGCGCATTTGAAGGTCATAAGGGCAGACAAGGCTTTGACTTCATCGCGGGATACATCCATTGAGAAACGAATACCTGTAGAAAAGAATATATATTCATTGTTGCAGCACATAAAATTAAACGTGAAAGATTATATTAAAATTCAACTATCGTAACTAAAGTAAGTGAGCACCATATATCACAATATAAATCCTAAGGATCATAGATAGATATTTGTTAAACCAGTTTACAGAATGTGCTAATGCGTAATGCAAAGCAAAGAAGAGCTGCTAAGCTGCGTCACAGCAGAAAAATATCAAATTTACACCTTATGGCATAGATCATATGGCATTGTTTGAACTTTGCTTTATCAGATACGCTTTAACTCAAGTAATTAGAACAAAATCTGTTGATTATCATTGCCTATTGCTTGACAGCTGTTCGTTGCTGATGGTAAACCCGCATCATCAATTATCATCACTTAGTCTCAGCCATAATTATCAAACCGTGTCTGATGTTCAACTAATAATATCAATCTGCTCGAACAACATGTATGTGCACATAGAGTTGGGCAGCAGCATTAAGTATAGCAATTGTAATTTCAGGTCAGGAAAGAATTTAGTAGGCAGTAGTTAGGCAGTAAAAAGATTATAGAAAGAAATAATTTACGGATGTTTAAAGCTGGCTTGATAATAAATTTCAAAAACAGTATGAAAGAAGATCATTTATGCGATAGTTTTCCGGAAGAACTTAAGAGGCCGTCCTTAAATTATGTAAGATTTTTGTCATAAAAATCCATATAGGGGAAGATTCTTCATCAAGCGGGCCACTCAAACTTTTTCGATGTCGCCAAAAACTCTGAAAAAAATTGAGAGTGTTCCCTAACACGAAAAAAAATTTTGTCAATTTTTTCAGATTTTTTCGTTGTATAGTTTTAAAGATTAATGGCCGAGTACGAATTGGATTTGATATACGCTTTCACCGGCACAACTTGAAAAATTGAGATCGGAGAGAAAAATGTCCCGCATAAAAATTGTGTGTTTTGTCATCATCTTTGCTTGAAATTTTTTTTTTCCCGAATCGTTTAAACACATTTAAACGCATTTTATCGAAAAAATAATGGAAATTGTGGGTTTTCAGCAGTTTTATTTTCATTGAAAAAAAAAATGAAAATATTCTTTGTATATAGAATCGAAATTTTTTATATATACATATATATATTTTTTTTTTCTTGTGGTTAAATTAATCGGCTAAAAGAAAAAAATCATCACACTAGTTTCTTGCGGTTTTGATAATGGAAAAAAAAAAAAAAAAAAATATATATATATATATATATATATATATATATATATTTTTTTTTTTTTATCTGTCATGATAAAAATCGAAATTTCGAGGAAATTTATCCAACGGTTCCAGAGATAAAAAATTATGACATGATATACGTTTTTTATCTCTGGTACCGAGGGGCTATTCACTCCTGAAATCACTGTGTCACTCTGGAATTAAATCAGGCTAGAAATCACATGAAATCCTGTGAAATTCGTCGAAGTCGAGTAAAATCAGTGAAATTTCGAGATTTCATTGATTTCCGGTGATTTCGAAGGAAATCACATGCAATCAGTGAAATTATGGAATCAGTAAATGAATAGAAGAGGTATATATAGATGAGAAGAAATTTTTTTAGACGTATGACAGAAATAATAAATAGCAGACACACAACTTTTTCAAATCAAAAAGTTGAAATCATACGAAATAACGGTAACGGTAATTGTTTGTAATCGCAAAATCACCGAAAAATTCATGCGATCACATGAAATCACGGACTTCAAGAATGATTCGAATCATCCTGAAATCATGTGAAATCAGCAATCACTGTGTCACGAAATTTAGCAGTGAATAACCCTTCGTCTGGGACCGTTAGATAAACTTCCTCGAAATTTCAATTTTTATAATGACAGATAAATATACAATACTTCGAAAATTTTTTCATCATCAAAACCTCAAGAAACTAGTCTGATGATTTATTTTCTTTTAGCCGATTGATTTTACCACTCCAAAAAAAAAAATTTTAATTTTTATTCCATATAAGTATGTATAGAATATTTTCATATTTTTTCAAAGGAAAATAAAACTGTCCGAATCGCTGCAAACTCGACATTTCCAATATTTTTTCGATTAAATGCGTTTAAGTGTGGTTAAATGAGGCGAGAAAAAAACAAAAAAGAATTTCTAAGCAAAGATAATAACAAAACACACAATTTTTATACGGAACATGTTTCTCTCCAATGTCAATTTTTCAAGTTGTGCCGGTGAAAGCGTATATCAAATTCAACTTGTACTCCACCATTAATCTTCAAAACTATACAACGAAAAAATCTGAAAACATTGACAAAAATTTTTTTCGTGTTAGGGAACACTCAAATTTTTTCAGAATTTTCGGAGACATGGAAAAATTTGAGTGGCCCGCTTACCGAAGAATCCACCATAGGTAAGTTTTAACCCACTGCACCCCGGTTTTTTTTTTATCAATTTTAGCGAAGTCGTATTGCATACAATTTCGTCGTACTTTTCGCAGAAATGCCAGTTAGCCTTTGTTTTTATTTATTATTTTTTTTTGCGCTGGCCGGTTTCGTCCTACAGGCAGTAACCTTTATTTCTCTTTACTTTTTGTATTACTTTATTTTCTTTCTGATCTTTGCTTGAATTATTTAATTGATTTTTATTTATTTTTACTTTTGTCCTACTGTATCACTATTATTACTCTGCCTATGCATAAGCTCCATAATTATTTATTATTTATTATATTTTTTATGTTTATACTATCTTTATCTTTATTTTTATATTTTATTTTTTGTTCTTCTCTCATTACTATTGTTATTTTCATTCTTTACTTTTAATATTTTTGTATACCATTCTGTTCGAAGCCTACGACCTCAGGGAGCAATGCTCCAAGGTAGAATAAATACCGCTCTATTCTACACTGTTAAAAATTTTAGTAAAATTACTATTAATTTACTGAACACAATATGGGCAAAATTACAAATCAGTGGGTGCGAATTCAAATTACAATACAATTTGAGTAATTTTCTTAAACATGTGAAGAAACCTACTAAGAGGATTTGTAATTTTACAATTTTTGTGTATAAACTCTAAATGTATTGTAATTTCATGGAACTGTTTATTAGTTTTCATTAACAAGCTTATTAAATTTACAAAAATTTGTGGTATTTTGATTTACTAAATTTTTTTGTAAAATTACAAAAAAGTTTTGTAATTTGAATTACAATGAAGTCATAGGAAATTTAAAAATCTTTTTATTATTTTTACAAGTTTGACTGTAAAATTACACAATGCGTTGTAATTTCAAAGAATAATTCCATTTGTCTCTAGCCATGTGTAAATTTACCAAACAGGTTGTCAATTTTTTTCAACAAGCTTCTTAGATTTACAAACATTGTTTGTATTTTGATTTACTAAATTTTTTCGTAAACTTAAAAAAAAGTATTGTAATTCGAATTACAATAAAATCATTGGAAATTTAAAAATCTTTTTATTATTTTCACAAGTTTGACTGTAAAATTACACATTGCGTTGTAATTTCAAAGAATGATTCCGTTTGTCTCGAGCCATGTGTAATTTTACCAAACAGGTTGTCAATTTTTTTCAACAAGCTTCTCAGATTTACAAACATTGTTTGTATTTTGATTTACTATAGTTTTTTGTAAAATTACAAAATAATATTGTAATTTAAATTTTGATGAAATCATTAGACGTTTAAAAATCTTTTTCTTGTTTTTACAACTTTGAATGTGAAATTACACAGTGTTTCGTAATTTTATTAAAATATTTTGTTAGTCCCGCGCCAATCGTAATTTTACTGAACAGGTGGTCTGTTGCATTTATAAATCTATTTATTAATATTTTAAATTTGAAATTATTCTTGAAGTTTCAAATGAAATTTTTGAAGGGATGTAAGTTTTTATATTCATATAATAGAACGCTATATTTAATTCTTTTGCTCATGAAAATAAATGAAATCAAAGACTCTATTAGTTTTTCTTTCATTGATTATAAAAAATTCGCATTCTTCTTCCAGATTCATTTCTGTTATTTTCGGAAATGCGAATTTTTCATAATAAATGAAAGAGAAACTAGAGTCTTTGATTTTATTCAATTTATTAATAATTTTAATTATTTTTTACGATTATCTTTTAAATTTTTGAACTCAACTTGTATAGTTCAATGTGTTATGCATTTTTATATAAACCGTGATTCATAAAATTCAACCTGCTACGGTGACTTTAAGGTAAAACTTCATAGTAGATGAAAAGAAATTTGCCAGTTTGAACTTCGGATCGTATAATCTTTTTTTTTTTCTTCTTGTCAATCACTTGATGTCACTTTCTTCTTATAAATGAATTATTGTAATTTTTCACATCATAAATTTCTTTATATTCAACTAAAAAAAATATAATCTGTGACTTAATCATCTTTACTATAATAACGTTATTTATTTTCAATGATTTCAAATAAAATTTTTTACTTAACATATTGGTCAAAGTATTGTTAATTTTTTTTCCAATTCGAAGTTTTGAAAGGAGTTTTTATAGAACTTGTGATCTGATATACTTGAAAAGTTATGGTTGTTTTGAGACAACCCTTTTGCTGGGAGTCAAGGAAGTCACAATTTCAAACCTTACAAAGTTGTAGAATTTTTTTTTTATATTTATTTATTTATTTATTTATTCTGGTAATATAAATTCTATAGAGGTGTAGTAACACCTGTGCACAGAATCAGTAAATCAATAACAGTTTAGTTTATTTTAAATTAATTTTAAAATTTTCACTTCAAAATAAATTACTATCAAATATGGCTTTAATTCCCCGTGAGAATAATTACAATTATAATGATAATGATCATAATAATAACAATAACAATAACAATAATAATAATTATTATTATTATTTTTATTATAAATTATATTTTCAATAATATGATTTTTACAAATATAATTATTTAATAAAAATAATGTTGCGTAAAGAACGTAGGTTTTTTCGTTTTAAGCGCCATCAGTAATATATTTAAGTCTATGCGTATCGGCACGATCTTTTGTTTAGCCCTTCAGTACCCACGCTGTGAGATTTTTACTCGAGCGACACAACATTCAACTTACGGGCTGTCGCTGCAGTGCACGTGAGACACTAAAAATCACTTGAAGGGCTTGCTGTTGCCCGGTTGGATAGGTGCCGCCAACGCTAGACATTTCCCAAACACTCGCATCTTAGTTGAAAATTTATTATACAGTGACACTCGTGTTAGTGTTGAGTACAGTCGTACGCTGCGCACAAAAGTTGTAATCGTCGTTTAAATAATCATATTTATTTATATGTACCATTTATTATTAATTTATTCATACAGTTAGTTGAAAAGTAATAAAGGAAAGCAGAAGTTTAAGTCCAGTAAACAGTCTAGCGTGCAAGTTAGTGCGTGTTGGTCCTGACTCTTTTGTTTTCGCGGCATCCTCCTCAGTTATTTTACGGTAACACCGACTGAAGTCTTCTGTTTCGTCACCAAAACTGATACATATATTTAGTATCGTATAGAACGTTGCTGAATTAAGTTGTGTGTTACGAGTTGTGTGAAACGAAATTATTTAAAATAATATTATCTTTACACAATTACTATTACAAGCACTATTCACAATTCGATTACTCAGATTGTTGATGAAAAAAATAAAAAGTTGCAACCGAGTGTGAAAATTGGAAAAAAAAAAAAACTTCTACACTACAAGTGTTTCGTGCTTAATAATCCGGACTAAAAGCAGTTTATCCGGTAAGTAATTAAATAATGATACTTATATCCATATTTTTCTACATCTTAATCTATATAGTATACGAAAATTTGTCTTTTCATTGACTTCTTATCTGATATACCGATAACTATCTTTATTTATTGACAAATCCACTTTTATGATTTTACGTTAATAGTTACAATTTTTACTTATAAAATTACAGATGACTTTGAATCGTTTGTTCATTAATGATTGAAAAATTATTCCACGTTTTTTATATTTATATCCACACACTAAGCTTAGATTTAATGGACCTGAAGATCCAAACGTTGCCGCAACTATTTTTTCAAGCAATATTCTATGTTAATAGCCAGAAAATTTTTTTTTTGAGGGTGTTACGGTGGTCAGAGGATCTTGCGCTTTATTCTGCCCATTTCTAGGAATCCAAGAAATATTTTAAAGAAAGTCAACGGGGTCAACGTACATTTTTTATATTTTCATGCACAAATCGATGTCGATGATCACAAAATAATTTTTTAAAAGCGTTCCGGTGGTCGGAGGGCGCTGGCCTTTTTTTAAGCACATTTTTTGAATTTTTACTGAGTGTTTAAAAAAAAATTCAGCGAAGTCAACGCTTATTTACTATTATTTTTAAACACAAGTCTATATCGATACTGATTTAAATTCCGTTGTAATTGATTAATAGTTTTATTTTTTTAATTTTATTTTAAGAATTCGTTGCGGCAACGTTCGGATCTTTAGATCAATTAGATTTTTATGATATGAATTGAAGAATCATTTATTAAAATATTTCAAGTTTGAAAACCCGAAAATACAAAACAAATATTAAAATGTAATTATATTATAATGAGAAAAAGTTTTTGAATGAGAATTCTTCATCGAATTTTTACTAATATTTATTGAACTAAACGTAAACGAACGTGATACTCTATTAACGATTATTTGACTGTTCTTTAGTTTCTTTTAAAAAATAACTTTTCACATAAAATTGTATTTTCTAGAAATGAAACATTTTTTTATTTTTATTTTCTTGATAGGTTTTTTTTTAAATCGAGAAGAATCCTAAAGATTATTAAATGTTACTTATTTTCAATTTTATAAATTAAATAGCACGAGTTTACTATTAATTTTAAGTGAATGGTTACTATTTAATGGAAAATAATGCTTATAAAATTGCTACTTCATAACGTTTTTTTTATTAACATTTTTTTATAACACTAATTAACGTTTTTCATAAATAAAAAACTTTTCATTGGTTGAAACACCCTTTTTTTTTTAATTTTTAGTGCAAACGTAAAATTTTAACCACCTATTTTCTTGCCATATTTATATTTGCACTTTTTTTAGTTAAAAAATATTTTATTTAACATTGTTAGAGACAAATTTTTTAAATAATTCTTAAATACTTAATTTTTTTCGCAATGTTCTAAAATTACTTTTTTTCAATATGTAAAGTAGTTTTTACTGTCCATATTATTTATTATTTTAAAAAATAAGGTACTTTATTGATTTTCGAAAATATAATTGTAATTATTAGCATATTTATTGGTAATTTTAACTATTGTTCATTTTAAACTTACGAGAAATTAAAACGATTTTTATTTTTAATTAAATCATAATTTAATCAAGAATTTAAAGTTTTCAAAACTGTTCGCTAGTGAAAAATCTTTACCAGCCTTTTGCTATAAGGGACTTGAATTTGTACTCGTTCGATATTTATTAAAATATTTTAAACATACATGTACATTTATATACACATGAAGAAATGTAAATTTAAACATATAAACATTTGAATATTTTTAAACGAATTATATTAAAATATGTTTCAGATTGTTAATGCGTCAATCAGTTTTGAATTTTATACTATTTTACCGATGAATATTTTTGCTATAAAAACGTATATTTATTTTATTATAATATTATTGCAAGGTCTTTACCCTTTTATTTGATAAGTAATTAATATGTTTTTCTTGTTTGATTCATGAATACGTTCGATAATTTATTGTTCTTTGCAAACATAGAATTAAAATAATTATTAAAAATGTTCAATAATATGAATTTCAAAAGTAAATATTTATCAAAAAGTTAAACATAAGTTTAATTATATTTTTTATGCGAATTATTTTATTTGAAAATTTTTGACAAAATGTTTTACTGTCAACTTTGTAGTTTTGTGCATTCAACATTTAATTGTTATCTTAATCATTTTAAAGAGCACTCTAGTTTGACTGATAAATTGATTTGTGGATTCAACCGTTGTAATAAAGTATATACTGCATTGACATCATTACAAAGCCACGTACGGCGTTGTCACATTATCAAAGCAATCAAGGACGTATCTCCAGTAGTTACAAATAATAATCTCTTATCTGAAGCATGTTCAATCGAGTCTTGTACTCAAAAATATACTGATAGAAAACAAATGATGAGCCATTTGAAAATGCACATTAACGATGGTATCACAATAAAGTGCGGTTATTTAAACTGTGAAAAAACTTATAACAAAGTTAATTCATTCTCATCGCATGTAACAAAAAATCATAAAGAAAAAACAGCTGTACAACAATCATCTGATTCGAATATTAGCAGTAATAATCTTGATTCTTTTGATGTAGTTGTTGAGAATGATGATAACTCAATAGATAAATTATCATCTGTAGACGAACATCATCAATATTATACAGAGAAAAGTTCAGATGTTTTTTTAATGAATTTGGCACATTTCTTTTTGAAATTAGAATTTAAATTTAGTTTACCGGCATCAACGGTGCAGTATATTGCAGCGGAAATGTGTAAAATGAATAAAAAAAATGAGGAAATGATAAAAAATAATTTATTTATACATTTAGAACAATGTAATATATCAACAGACTTAATTAAAGACATTATTGATAGTTCCTTAAAAAATAATTTATTCAATAATATTGAAAATTCTTTAGCAACTAGTTACAAGCGTAGAAATTTTTACGAAAAAAATTTTCCATACGTTAACCCTGTTCAAATTCCGCTACCTACAGAAAATGGTAAAAAACGTTTTTATCACTACGTTCCACTAAAAGAAACTCTGAAAAAATTGTTTTATAACAAAACTCTTACGCATGAATTAAAATTTGATCTACCGGAAAACAATAGCAATGTTTTGAGAGATTTTACAGATGGAACTGTATTTAGAGACAACAAATTTTTCCAACAAAATCCAGGTGCACTTCAATTAATTTTATATCAAGACGCTTTTGAAACTGTAAATCCATTAGGTTCTGCTAAATCCAAGTATAAGATTTTGGCTGTTTATTTGAGCATCGGCAATTTTCCAGATAAAATTAGATCTCATGTAAACTCGATGTATCTTGTGGCATTATGTAAAGAGAAAATTTTTAATCACGATAAAATTTTTGGCAAAATTGTTGAAGATCTAAAAGAAATTGAAACTGTGGGCGTTGAGTTTGCGCCAAATCAATTTATTAAAGGATCGTTAGTATTCGTAACTGGCGACAATTTGGGAAGTCATGCTTTAGGAGGATTTACTGAAAACTTCAGTAAATCGCAATACTTTTGTCGATATTGTTTAGTAACAAAAAAATCATTCGAGTCAGATGATGGTGTATTTAAAACCTATCCTGAGAGAACAATCGATTCATATAAAAAAGTTATAAGTCAATTAGATAACAAAAGAAGACGTTGCATCAATATCAGAAAGCCAGTAAATAAGAAACCACTAATAATTCAAGGTATTAAATTTAATTCTGTTTTTAATAAATTAGGATCTTATCATGTCTGTCTTCCTGGTTTGCCCCCTTGCTTAGGACACGATGTCTTCGAAGGTGTACTTGCGTATGACGGTAAATTATTTCTCGACGATCTTGTAAAACAGGGTTGGTTTTCATACAAACTATTAAACCGAAGAATAGAAACTTTTAAATATTCTCTTGAAGATCAACGTGACAAATTATGTTCTGTTTCACCGAACTCTCAGAGGCTGTCAGGTGCTGCTTGCCAATTATGGACGTTTATTCGATTACTGCCGTTGATAATTTATGATAAAATTGACGATGTTGACAATGATACTTGGAAATGCATTTTATTGCTATCTGAAATTATTGAAATAATATGTGCTCCTGCCATACATAAGACGTGCATTGTTTATCTAAATTCACTTATTCGCGAATATATTGATTTACGTAAAAGATTATTTCCAGAAATCCCACTTCGTCCAAAACACCACTATCTTTTACATTACGCATATCTTATTCTCCTATTTGGACCGTTGATGAAGTCATGGACTTTACGTAGTGAAAGCAAACATTGTTTTATGAAATGCGCAGTACGATTTTCAAAAAATTTCATAAACGTTACGAAATCACTTAGTATTAAGCACGAGCTTTATCAATGTTTTGTCCGTTCAGGCGGAGATATTAAATCTGACATTGAATTGAAAAATGCCATAAAATTTATAAGCTTGGGAAAATATAATGAAGCAATTCAACAAGCTCTATCAAACTTTGAACTAAGTGAAGAAACTGTAGAGTGTCATGAAATTATTAAAAACGGTGTAATATACCGTAACGGTGATGGATTATTCATTTCAAGATCAGGATATCAATACAAAGTAGTGGTGGGAAAAATTTGTCTAATACTGTATGATGATATTGAAGTGTATTTTGTAGTGGAGGTTTTGGAAACTGAATTCATGCCTTATTTAGGCTTGTATAATTTGGGAAAAACGTCAGGGTACAAATGCTTAGCATTCAATCAGTTAGTCAGTTTTGAAAAGTTACATATTTATAACACAAGGTCTTTTTCATGCGTAAAACCTAAATTCGGGTTAGTTGAGCAGAGTTTACATGAATACTAAAAATTGTTAATTTTTATACATGTACGTAATTTGATTTTAAGTCAAATTTGAAGGTTATTTTTATTGCACAAAAATATTATTGATCAATTTCAATAGCAATATAATAATTTTTTCTTATATTCACAAAATATAAATAGATTTACTTTTTATAATATTAAATTTTTAATGTCAAACATAAAAGTGGATTACATTACATTCAAATATTTAGGAACTATAACATATTAATAATTTAAAAAAATTATTTGTAAATTCAGCATATGAGGCTACAAACTTGAAAGTAATGATTATAATTCGAAAAATAAATAATAAATTTTTAATCATATAACATAGTTTAAATATTACAAAAAAATTAAAATTGATAGTAAAATTTTAAAACTGATTGACAACAGCAAAACGGAGAAACGGAGCAATGGCTGCATTGTTTAAAGTTGCTCGACACAATAAACCCAATGAGCGAAAAATTGTTAGAGCTGAAACAATCGATGGTCTTATTGCTAAAGCGAAAACCAAGCTGAAACTCACCGATGAGACATACAAGGTATCTACAATGTAATTGTTAATATGTACTTTTTTTTCTTCCTACATTATTACTAAAAAGGAAATTCATGTTTAGTCTTCAAAATGGAAAAAATATTCTTAACCCCTGACTGTCAAACTAAGTAAAAAATACACACCCCTAAAATTCAACTTCAATGGAATTTCACGGAGCTAGTTCATCTTAAACGTTATTTTTATTTAATTAAATTTTTTCAAAAATATATCTATCTTACACAGAATTGTCCGAACTGTAATTTAAAAAAAAAAAATATCTAGTTTTATTGGATACTTGAAATTAAATCGTACTAGTACTTTTCACTCTCATTACCGTTAGAGGAGTACGGTTTAGATGTTGGCCTGTAAGAAGTGAAATTTTTTTTTTTTACCATGGATAGTAATTATACTAACGTAGCAAATATTAATTAATTAAAAATTGAATAGTTAGTTTAGAAGATCTTTTAGCGACTAAATTATGGAAACATGTTTATTTGCTAGGTGTAATTATAATTTTCGTTTTTACCGAGAATATTTAAAAAAATTTTGACTTCGATGAAGAAAAAAAATTTCACTCATATGAACTTTTTACCCATGTGAAATTTATTATTTTTATTATTCAAACAGATATACACTGACGATTTTACGGAAATCGACGAAGATGAAATTTTGTTGGAGTTGGCTAAAGCCAAAGAAACGCATGGTGAGCAACTTCTTTTAACAATAGTTCCAGAGGATCTAGCTTGGAATAGCACAGCTCTACATGAAAATACTTCGGCTCCGCGAATTGGTAAATATTACCGATAATTTCAGAATTAAAAAAACTAGTTTTGTTAAAAAAAAAAAAAACTTTCAAATTATAAATATTAACTAATTAAAAGAAATTAATAATACATAATATTCCTTTGATTTCAGAAATTCATAGCGAAAATGCTTCCACAAGCTCATCAAGTTCACACCATGTGGCTAAAACAAGTAGTTCGTCATGTTCATTAATAGTATCGTCGCAATCAACAGATCATTTGTCTAAAATTTTCCCCAAATTTCCGACCAATGTCCAATCAGCTTTACGTAATGGAAATACTTTGAAACCTAAAGAAAGAACATCAGTTGTTCACGCAGTTAGAGATTATCTTATTCATGATTTAAAAGATTCAAGTCTAGGTACAGCAGGAATAATAAGCAAACAAATTGTGACTAAATTTGAGAAGGCTTTTACTACAAAGATTGGCAATACTGCTGGAGAAACACAATCTCTACAACAAGCAGTTTACACTGCAGTCCGTTACCTTAGAGGTCGACCTGAAGATAGTCTTAAACTATCGGATTGTTTAGTTGACACTGATGACGAAGTTATTGAAAAGCCAAAAGTGCAGGATGAGTATGGGTGTGTAGCTTACTTGCCAGCTTTACCACCCCCTGATGTATTAGATTCATTAGAAGAACAACGTTTAAAATTAATTAAAAACTATTCTTCTTCGGATGAAGAAATAACTGATGAGATACTGACTGCAATGAAAGCATGTTATTTTTTGCAACGCAAAGAAATCCACAAAGAAAAAGATTTATCAATAATTTTCGAACACTGGCCCTATTTTCATAATTACAAATTAATTATTCAGCATGCTAATGACCTGTTAGGTAAAGAAACCAACTCATTATGGAAAGCTTCCTTGAAAAAATTTGCAAAACCAATTAACCATTGGGCAAAAAATGAAGAAATTGTACGTGAAGTAAAAGCTAAAAATAAGAAAAAATCATCTGACAACGAAAGAAGGTACGCTCGCGACAGACTGAAAATTGCGAAGACATACAGTGACAATTTAAAAAACGATGAGCCGTATCACGCGCTTGTATTTGGATTCATCGTCAAATTCATGCAGGAAGATTTGGAACTTCTCTACATTCTCATTAGTGTAAGTTACGAATATTTGTATTTATGATTGTAAAGTGTTGATGAGTTCATAAAATGAAATTTAATTTTTCGAATTTTATCCATAGAAAGATGTGGAAAATGAAGACTTAATTAAGCATGTAACTGTTGAAACTCCGATTTTAATAATTAGAGGTATGGTGACTTTATATATTTTTATTAATTCAATAAAATTAGCTTTTTTCTATAAAAAAATAACTCACTTGGTGAATGTTTAACTTGTTTACATTTAATTTTTTTACGTAATTATTTATTGTAAATTTTCTGATAAATCCTCATATTTATTTGATAATAATAGTTTGAATGATTAAAATTCATCTATTAAATAAAATTTCGTTTTCTGTTTTAGGTCAAGATTTGCATCACTCTAGCAATGTATATAATGTGGTTATTAACAAAAACATTATTTTGCATACTCAATCATTTATTGACGGGATATTGATTACTTTTCTAAGTTATTATGTGTTCGGTATTGTTTACCCCCCGACAATTGAGGGAACACTTGAAGCGATTCAACGGTGAGTGTTGAAAAATCATAATATTCTTTAACTTTTTGATAATACGTGTCAATTTCTTTTTCACGCGTCCATTAGAATAGCTCGTGTAAAAATAAAGTTATTTTTTGACACATCTCATCAGTTACTTGAATTATATGTTATTTCATAGTTTTCAATCTGGTTTTGTTACGACTACATAAACGGTGAAGTAAATTATGCAATTAATGAATAATTATATGCGTAAACTACTAATCTGCTCCTCTCTAACTGACCCGCATCTTCTTCTGTATTTAATTCCGTCTTCATATCCAATATAATTCTTCCACTGGTTCTTCCCTGTGCTTTTTTTTCCTACCGAATAGATATTTTGTAAATCTCGGAAACTTTCATCATCTTCACCAAACCAATACTCACTCTTCTATGTATCCTGCATATTTATATTGAATTATTAACATTTTGTCGCTTTCTCGTCTTAGCCAATCTCTGATCCTCTTCCTGAACATTCTCTCTTTCTTAGTAAATCACGTGTAATAAAAATCTTCATTTGTCCTGGTAGTTATCTCTTCACGATTATTTCTTTTTTTTCTTCTCAGCAGTACCGTTTTGGCACACTCGATTTTCAATCTTCTTCAACTTCCTCTGTCATTCACATCTTTTCTACTTCCCTTTCTTTAATAATTGTATTAATTTATACTTTTTCCTTCTTTTTTATTTGTTTGAATTAATTTATGACTTGACCTTAATTTCAGACTATTCCTTGAAATTTGTCCTTCCAAAGGTACAAAAAGAGGTGGTAAGAGGAAGGCAACAAATATTCATCCTAAAGTCACTAAACTGATAAAGGTCATTGATTCTTATCTTGCAGATGACGCTAATTAATATCTTAACTATTTTACTTATTTTACATTATTAAAACATTTCAAGATCACATTATTACTATATTTCAAACTGACTTTAATATTTTGTATTTCATTGTAGTCCATTTTATAACTATATTATTACTTATAACATAACTATTTCATGTGAATTATTGTTCTTACTTTGGAGTAAATTGTCTTAGATACTTTCAGGATTACTTACTATTTATACTATTGTACTATTCTATTCAATAAATGGTTTTCTCAAAGTAAGAAATCAAAAATTAATTATTGAAATCTTAATTTTAAGTTAATAAATTAAATTCACTTTTTAACTGCAAAATTAGTCTATTAAATAACGACTTACAGGTTATCTGTAGTAGATAATAAGTATTATAAATTGAACAACTTCAATTTGATTCTGATGGAGCTGGCGGCATTCGACGCAGATAATGGGTGTAGAAATAGTTACAAAAAGCTTCATTTCAATGAATAATTAACAGATCAATGCAAGTTTAAGGGGACAATAAAGACGCTCATCGCCTGAAAAACGCGGGGAGCCAAAACTCCTACATCACTTGATCGATCAGAATGAAATTTTTAGGATCGATGTTTCATCTTTACAGAAAGTGGAGCAATTTTTTACTTTTTCAAAATTTCGAAAAACAAAAATCGAAATTTTGAAAAATTCTCAAATTTTGAAAAAGTAAAAAATTGCTCCACTTTCTGCAAAGATGATACACGGATCCTCAAAATTTTGTTCCGATCAGTCAAGCGATGTAGGAGTTTTGGCTCCCCGCGTTTTCAAGGCGATGAGCGTCTTTAATGGCCCCTTAAGGATTTTTATAGTACGAAACTACTTTTAGGGATATATCTAACGTTTTTACGCAACAATTTTTTTGTATAATTATTAAACAAATTTTTGGTAAATCATTAGTAAAATTATAACAAATACATTGTGAGTTTCCTAAACTGAGTTCAAGTGAATTGTGCAGTATAATTACAACACCGCATACTAAATTTGCCGAGAATTTCTATAATAATTTATTGAATAAAATTACAAAACTGTATAGTAAAATTACTATTCAAATTTTCTATCACCGCTTAGGGGATTTCAAAAAATGTTTTGTAATTCTCTCCAACTGAGTTCAAGTAAATCGTGTAGTATAATTACAATTCCGCATACTGAATTTACTAAGCATTTTTAAGGTAATTCATTGAATAAAATTACAAAACTGTATAGTAAAATTACTATTCAAATTTTTTATCACCACTTAATGAATTTCAAAAAATGTTTTGCTATTTTCTCAAACTGAATTCAAGTAAATTGTGTGGTATAATTACAATTCTGCATACTAAATTTACTAACCATTTGTATGATAATTTATTGAATAAAATTACAAAACTGTATAGTAAAATTACTAATCAAATTTTTCACTAACGCTTAGTGAATTTCAAAAAATGTTTTGTAATTCTCTCAAACTGAGTTAAACCAATCCATTTAGTAAATTTACTAAACTGTTTTTTTTTATTACTAAATTGTTTTGCGTTAAAACTTCCTAAACATTTTTAGTAAAATTACTGAAGAAATTTTTAACAGTGTATTCTATTCTATTCTATATCATACGACGTTCATTACGCGTAGATAAATTTGTACTACTTTTAATAACATCATTTCATATGAATAAAACTGTATTCAATTAAACTGATTTTCTCTTTATAGGTAGATTTTGTGGAAGCTGGCCAGTATTTTCACTCAATAATATGTACTGTTTTATGAAGAAAAAAAAGCTAATGAATGCTCATCGATTCATTATCAGTTTGGTAAAGCTAAAAAGTTAACATTACGGTTTTATTAATTATACAGTTTGTTGAAAAGTCGCTGTTCTTCACATGAAAAAAAAAAAATCAACGTTTCATAAAAATTCTTGTCTTGTTTTCACAAGCACAACAATGTTTCAATCGCGTTTTACCTCAATATGTTTATTTGGCTTATGGACCCTTTTTACGGAAATGGCCTCAAAATTCACGTGCTTATGGACTTCACAATTAGTAAATAATTAATTAAATTATCTTCTTCTGGCAGGAAGGGATATCCGAGCGGTTTAGTAGCACATTTCTACTTGACGAGGATAATCTAATAAAGGGAAAGCGGAGTAATACGGTCCACTCAGAAATTTGAACAAAAATATAATACAGTCGAACCTCGCCAACTCGAATCTTAAGGGGATGGTCTAGTCGATTTTGACCGGCATTTTTATTCTTTCGAATATCTCGGAAACGGAGTTCTCAATCGGATTATCTTTTTGGCAAGGGATGAATGACGAGCAATGAATTCGAGTTAGCACGAAAATTCAAGGAAATAAAATTGTAATACTGTAATATTTGATTATGCATCAATATATATAAATGAAATAATACTCCAGAATGATATTTAATAAATGAATTATCACATTTTTGTGTCGATTTTGAGGTAGGATGATCTTACACTACTTAATTTTTTTTTTCATCCGTCGAATCTTGCCTTACGAAACGTATAATATATCTTTCGTAATCTTATAGCTAAAAGAAAAATGGTGCAGGGGTTGTGATGGCATTAGTAATTCCCGTAAGAGGACTATAATGCCCCACTTTCCTCGGTTAGTATATAATCGTCATAATTCACGAATGCGGTATAACATTATTATCAACTTTTTTCTGAACACGATTCACGATGCATTAAAGAATAATATTATAGGTTCTTTCTGGTATCCCTAATGTCTAGTGAATTCTGAAATTTACATTAAATATTGTGTCAGTTAGTGTATAGCTAATCCTATATTAAAAATATCATACAATAAGATTACAATCTCCTTTTATTCGGAGTATGAAAAAACAAGAATCTTTCACGCGATTATCATATTGATGTCTCCAATGTTTAATCGGCCGGTTTCGAGCCATCAATCTCTGTGTAATGTCTAGGTATTACCTAACCTAACCTAACCTAACCTGACGTAACCTAAATACCCGTTCCATAACGACTTACGTATCAAGTTTATCATAATCAAAATAACATCTGACGTACAGTATTTTATTGAACCATGAGTTTGATTAAACTCTCGATATATTAGTCAAATCTGATACATGATAATTTCACGAATAACCCCCGCAACGTATATCGTCAGGGCTTCACAGTCTTATCAAATATGTAAATATGAATCGTCGATTTCACTTGGAATGAATAACCCACGATGTAATATCGTATGAAGGAAAACTATGAAGAAACTCCAACATCTTATTTATACATATGTGATTACACATATGTATGGGTGTATGTAAATACATACATGCATATTTATTGACCCATCCAAAATGACGCGAAAGGGCTGTAAAGAAAATCACTTTGGTTTCAGGGACTCTAGAATTTTGTTAGATGCTTGAATTTTTTTAGCTTTTACACGAAATATTTTTATCTTAAACCGAAATTCCGTAGATAGCTTTAGTTAAAATTCGTGGGTGTTCAATTTCAATAATTTTGGTACGATAGAATTTTTTTCCATGGTGACCCAGTTGATCGATAGAAAATAAAGAATAACATTCTTAAGAAGTCTAACCAACAGTTGGCTGGCATTTCGGCGCGTGACTTGCAATGGCTTCGCAGCTTCTATTGGCTGACAGATTTCAAGCAGCTTCGCGTCGCTTCGGCTCGTGAATCGTGGTGGTCGTCCAGGTGCTATTTCTAGACGCGAAAATAAGTTGAGGTGCCACAAACGCACACTATGAGAGACATGGCAAACAATGTTGTCAGCACCAACCTGATGTTACTTGTAGGTAATATGTTATACGGACACAAAAGAAAAGAAGTTTTTATTAATTTTGTTCCATTATTACTATATACTTATCCGTATACAGTAGGTATATCAAAAATATATAATTATAAAAACTTATTATATTAAATAGAAGTTTTTTTCTTTTATTTTGACATCATTATAGATCATTTTATTTCTGCATGAGTACCTATTAGTAGAGAAAATTATTTCTATAACGATTCACTGAGATATACATACCTATGTATAGGCGTGTATATATATATATATATATATATATATATATATATATATATATATATATATATATATATATATATATATATATATATATATATATATATATATATATATATATATATATATATATATATATATATATATATATATATATATATATATATATATATATATATATATATATATATATATATATATATATATATATATATATATATATATATATATATATATATATATATATATATATATATATATATATATATATATATATATATATATATATATATATATATATATATATATATATATATATATATATATGTATATATGACACGCGGAGACTGGATTATTATGTAATAGTTGGTAAATGTAGGCACCATTTCACGCAAAAATAACTATTGTCAAGGCGATGAGGGCAGTAGGAAGTTCTACTAAACTAAAGAGATTCATAAAGAAGAAATAAAAGTCACCCCAGTTAGATGGCCGCATTTTATCTAACGATAAGCCGGCTTACCCGATATATATATATATATATATATATATATATATATATATATATATATATATATATATATATATATATATATATATATATATATATATACTATATATATATATAGTATATATATATATATATATATATAGTATATATATATATATACTATATATATATATACTATATATATATATATATATATATATATATATATATATATATATATATATATATATATATATATATATATATATATATATATATATATATATATATATATATATATATATATATATATATATATATATATATATATATATATATATATATATATATATATATATATATATATATATATATATATATATATATATATATATATATATATATATATATATATATATATATATATATATATATATATATATATATATATATATATATATATATATATATATATATATATATATATATATATATATATATATATAGTATATATATATATAGTATATATATATATATACTATATATATATATATATATATATATATATATATATATATATATATATATATATATATATATATATATATATATATGTGTGTGTGTGTGTGTGTGTGTATGTGTGTATATATATATGTAGAAGTATACATACCTATACCACCGCAGAATTAATGAAAAAGCATATAGGTAAGCAGTGACTATAATAAGCCAACATATACGTGTAATCGCATATTATCTCTCAGTAATGTAAAAACAGACCAGCCCCGTGATCTCAAAAGAAACTATGAAAATAAAAGCAAAATTAAGGTGGCGTGAAAAATAATGAGAAAAATCTTTCATCGAGACTCAAGTTATAGAGAGAGAGAGAGTCGAGCCCCCGAGCTGTTACGTATGTATTTACGTCTTATGAATGTGAGTCAAGCCCTAGGGTATTTTTATCATCTTAAAAGCTGGTATAGTTGCTGTATACTATGAAAACTACAGTAGTGAACGATGCACAATTATACGAATACGTATACCTATATAAAGCGTTCGCAAATTCGGTGTCACGGATATCGCCAATACAATAATAGATTGTGGAAATATACATACTATTTTTACATAGGTATAACAGATCGAGTATTGATTAAGAAAGTCTTAGAAGTTATACTGTCGTCTATGGACATCCATATCCGATAGTCTTATATTACATCGCGATTATCGTGCCGCATTGTTAGAAAAAATGATGCAATTAGATACGTCGTGTCATCAAAGATGTATTGTAAGCATGAAATCTTTAAAATCAAATTTTCAAAGAAGGTTTTTAATCTGTAAGTTTCTTTGAAAAGAGTTGTTCGATGGACGGACAATCTAACGTACACATGAAACTTCTAAACCACCAAATTGTAAGGATTAGCATATCAAGTGCCTGGTTTTCATTGATATATAAGGTTACGAATAATTGTTTCGAGTTCAAGTTTATGAAATAACAAGTTTCAAGCCTTTGTATAGATTAAGATGACTTTCAATTGGTCGACGATAAGATGTCCGAAGAAGTTAAATATAACTATACATACATTATGTATGTTGACTCATGGTTTATAATATCAGAAGTAATTACGTATAGGTCCTTCTTTCGATCAATATAATCTACCTGGGAACAATACGTATCTACTAAAAAAAGTTATCGGTTTGCAAAGTATATTAGCAATACTTGATTATCAATATATCACCTTTAAATACTTGCTTCAATCTGATAACGGAAAAAATATTTGTTGCAGAAATACGTGTTGTAAATGAGTGCAACGTACCCTAATCGCAAAAAACACGCGACGGACATATGTATACAGGCTTCGGGAGACGTGCGTCTTTCCCTGTTATGCAACTTTGGCTTCCTACTCACCCCGATCGCATAACAGAGAAGTAATTGAAAGCTTTTCTGTTTTGCTGCTGTACATACTATAACAGTACTGTTTATCAACGTAATGAAAAAAAATACTGTGAACGTATAGCTCGACGAGTTCAATTTTGACCGGTATGAAGTTTATAATATGAAGAAAGAAAAAGACAGAAGACTGTGACGACCAACTTTATACGGAAGTCTGAAGAAATTTCCCTATATTTAAAAATAAGAAAACGCTTTTCTTCAATACTATACGTATAACGTGTGCAATACTGATTTTCTGTTGAACTGTTTCATTTCCTGTAGATCTCATACCGAAAACAATCAAGAGACTCGGTAGAGTCTCATACATTAAAAAAATTAAAAAACAAACAAAATATCATTTAGTCTTGACTCTACCACTCTCTTTTAATGGAACGGGAGTTCGGCGCGGGAGTAGGGGTAACCATGTTACATATCAGTTTTTTCCAATGTTCTTAGCCATGTTTGAAATTAGAGATATTATTGCAAAAAGGTATAAGTGCCAAAATTTAAATGCAAATGCGAAATTTCGAATTTTGTCACTCGTATAACCTTGTGGTTTCCTCCCTCCCGACAATTTACAATTCTAGTACGGATAATCAATTGAAAATTATCAAAAAAAATCCTGATTAAGGGCTTCTGACCGAGCCGTGGGAACTTCTAAACCGCTCTAGCAATTTTAGCGCGGGCTGTCCGAGAATTCTACTGTAATAATCACACGTATATAGGATTGTATCTGAACATGATCGTGCCGACGCTAGTCGGTCACCTCGTATTTTAGTAAATACGTCTTACAAATTTTGAACATTCGTGCACATATTCGTTGAATCATCAGATAATATGAATATCACATTTGATTATACTAGACCACCGCACTACTGTATTTGAACGAGCAAGACCGGCGGGAAATGTCGCATCACGTGACAACAACACAACGAGTACCGCATGGCTACGAGAGAGACTACGGAATACACAAACGATAGAGTCGACAGTTCAAGATTTACAGAAAATTGGCTAAAGAAATAAGTGTGTGCAGTCTTTATACAGTCAATAGTGACGACATTTATACTGTTGAAGACAAGGTGTGTATTTATTCGGAAGGTCAGAGATTCGCAGAATATAAGTATGATGTGATCGCACGCGTGTATCCATATACATAACCTTACTTTTACCTCTGTCCACACTTTACCACGTGTTGCATAATTATATAATTCATCGTCAGAATTTCTTTTCTTGGAGAAATTCTTTTTTACTTGATGCTGCAATGTTGCAGCACATCACATTAGAACATATAAATGATCAGACAATGAAATTAATTTCAAACTATTTCATATTTTCGATGAGCGAGCTTTCGTGCGTTCACGGCTTTCTACAATGCTATTATTTGTATTAAGTATTCAGAATCTATTATATGGTAGAGAAATAGATCGAGTTGAGTTGGGAAGTTAACATCGATCGATCGATCAATTTCTCTACCGTATGAACATGTCGAGGGACAAAATCGTTCACAATACTATATTATATATTTCATCGTTAGTGATGGGTAAGGAAGAAGAACAGTATCTGTATCAGTTAGTGGAATTTGAGTCAAAGAAAAAAAAAAGATGAACCTGACATTGATTTCGTACCATTCATGTGGGTAGAATTCAATCCAACTAAGGGAAGGTGCGAATGCAAATATATGCCCCCTCCATATATCAACGAGGATAGTAAGCTGCTACAGGACCTGATCGAACGACGAGCTAAACCCCCAGAAAGTTGGCCCTTGTACCCGATCTCTTTTCGTGGACATGTGAGTCAGTAAAACTTATTTTTAAGATTTTTTGTTCTATGAAATGACTGAGGTGACGAAGCATTTTCAAATATAACATATTATATTGTTTCCAAATTCTCTGTGCCAGTCGTTACCCATCATCTGGTTTCAGAGAATCATACTGAAGCACTGGAAAAAATAAATCTGTTGATAAAAGCAAAATTTGCATATACGACAGAAGATGGAATTGTACCGAAAGATAAAGCATCGAACACTAAGCAAAAATTTATGAAAAAAAAAGTACAATGCGATAAGGCAAAGACAAAGGATTTGATGAAAGTTTCTGGAATTGGAATTTCAAACGACGATCACCATTTGAGTGATAATGAATGTAAGTAAAGTATACGTAAGTTGTAAGTCATAATTTTAAGGCGCCCAAATTTTCAGCATCCGAAGCAAGCGATACGGAATCTTCTGAGAAAGCCAGGACTGTCAAGAAGAGAAATGTTATGGCAAATCCTAAAAAACACATTCAGTTGACACAGAAAAACCCTAATATAGTTGACAGAAGGTCGAAGATACAAAAAAACAAAGACGAGACAATGAAAAATATCCTGGACCGATCATCTGAGACTGATGAAAACAGGAACATTCTCCAGGGCAACGTTAAATCTAAGGCGAAGAAAAGAACTCAGTCGACAGAAGTGAAGAATAACATGGAGGAGAAATCGAAGAGACGAAAAAAGAAAGACACGACAATGGAAAATATTAACGACCTATCATCTGATATTATTGACTACAGGAACATTAATATCGTTGAATCTGAGATGAAGAAAGGAGAAAAGAAGAATAAGAGAATGCAAAATATCCCTGACAAATCACTTTCCATTGATATTGATGAAAACTGCAACATTAACCGTAACAAATCCAAGATGAAAAATTCAGAGTCAACAGAAGCAAATAATAAAATCGGCCAGAACCCAATGAGAGATAAAAATGAAAATATAGTAATAAGAACCATAAATGACTATTCCCCTTCTTCTCACAAAGATCACTTAGAAGGTGTGTGCATTGTATTGCTTAATTTAAAGTTGAAGAAAACTATCATTTAATTGGGTCGGCAGTTTGATTAACAGTTAGTCTTTGGTATGTTACTTGCATTCTTTATTTGTAATATGTTTTGATTGACCCACAGAAACCTCTACTAATTCAGGAGGGGAAATGCAGATGCAAAAGCATCAACAGGACCAAGGATTTAATATTTTCATTGCAGTACACTTACGCGAGGTGATTTTTATGCGTCTCATAATATTTTCAGCAATATATTCCTGTCCTCGTCAATTCATTATCGTTATCCTGTAGAATTTCGGCCAGAACCATTATTGACACCCAATTCGGAAAAAAACGCTAATTCACAACTAGGTAGCAAAGTGTCATCGATGTCAAAACGTTCTAATAAAGAGTCGCTTCAACAATCCCAGAACTTGATTGACGGTGGGTAGACCTATTAGTTGACATATTCTGTATTGTGCTTGGTGTCATATCTTTTGATTTTATTTATTAATATTTTTTAATCAAGGTATCGCCTGTTAAAAAAGCTCATATTTACAGAATTGGACTTCCGACACAAAGAGTCACAAATAGATAGGACTTCGAATATGCATTCTATTTAGTCAGCCATCGAAAGTATGAGGTTTGACCTTCAACAGCAAACTAAAGTCATCAAGGAATTAGAAGGCATTATTGAAAATTCAGCGCTTGCATAAAATGTCTATGGATCCAAAGTTAGAAGCTTTGCATCGCAGCATAATTTATCATTGCCTTTTACTCATATCGAGGACTTCAATGATTTCGACCTCAAATTGCAGCAGAGTAAGACGTTCGTGAATAATTTGTAAGTTTTGGAATATGTTGAAGATATTGCAATTTGGTAATTCAGTGGTGCTGAATCATAATATGTTTTGACCTGTAGACCAGTACATTGCATTTTATTGTGGATACGGAAACCACATTATCAAAAAACATAACCGGGGTAATGAAAAAACACTTGGTGAGAAATATGGTATTACAATTCACCGTAGTCAAGGCTTCTGCAGGGAAATGCATCTTCAAAGAGACAGCATTCTGCTGCGGTTTACTAGGTAAATAAATACAGTTACTCATTTATTTACTGTGTCTAACTGCCTTCATCATTTTATCCTTCAAATATCAATTTTCTACTCTTGTCAAGTATAAGAACTAAAATATTGTTGAATGTGTACTTTTGATACAATACAAGCAAGGAGGACAGGCAACTGCTATCAAAGAAAAATCTTTTTACATTGAACTTTGCCATGTTCACTCTAACGCAATGGATTGGGATGGGCAGCGGAAGCAGAGAAAGAAGAAAATTGAACAACCGGTCTCAACAGAGTGTTGAAAACTAACCAAATGAAAGAAAAATAATCTAATCGCGATTACCTGTCTTTCCTTTATACATGCATAATTATTAAGTTTTTAATTTGAAGATTTTTAAACACAGTTCCTATTATAATACCTCATAAATTTAATTAAAAAATCTAAATATTTGCAAAATATTATAAAGGTCTTCTTTAGTATTAACAGATATAAAAAATTTTACGTATTTATTAAATATTCGAATTATTATTAAGTATTTAAATTGATGTCAGTTCCTACAAAAACGTTGAAATATTTTCAACATTAAATAACATATTTATTCTATGGCAAATTTTTATATTTATTAATAAAACCCTGGAATTTTGAATAGTTACTGGAAAGATACCAGATAGAATACTGACTAGATCCCAGCCGGTCTGTTTGGCAAGGCGTTTGCTAAAAAAGTGTAACGCGCCTGGTCTGGTCCGGGCCAGTCGTCCAGACTACCGCCACCGCAGATTCGTGGCAGGTTAGCCAAGGCCTGGGCAATGCCAAGTTTGAATTTCCGCTCGGGTTACTACGTCTTAATGTAGTTGGCGCAAAGTTGTTGCGCCCGAGGAGCTTTTGGGGGATTATAGTTATTTTCATAGAAATGTATGACAATTGTAGGTATTAGGGTGGTCCTTATTTTGGGTATTTTCGAAATTTGATCCAGCCGCCCCCCAGAATCTTTCCAAATATATAATAAAAAATGCCTCTGAAGATTGACCTTTTAATATTAATATTAACACGCGCCCCAAAGCGATCAAAGTTTCAAATGCAAAAATACATGTATTTTTGTGCATCAATTTTATAGAAATTGTCATCTCACGTGATAGTTTATCAAAAATTCTGAAACTTGGCTTAGTTGTTACCTATAACAAGAGGTACAAAAAAGTATTTTCATTATATTTTTATTTTTCAAAAATAAATTTCCGACTTGTCGTGAAATAAAGATAAAAAAAGTAATGTAAAGGTCATAATTCGGAAATTTATTTTTGAAAAAAAAATATAATAGAAATACCTTTTTGTACCTCTGGTTGTTAGCAACAACTAAGCCAAATTTCAGAATTTTTGATGAACTATCACGTGAGATAATAATTTTCATACAATAGATGCATAAAAGTACATGTATTTTTGCATTTGAAACTTTGGTCCCTTTGAAGCGCGTGTTAATATTAATATTAAAAGCTCAAACTTTAGAGGCATTTTTTATTATATATTTGGAAATATTCTGGGGGGCGGCCGGATCAAATTTCGAAAATACCCAAAATAAGGACCACCCTAATAGATATAGGTATAATATACAGTGTACAAAACAATTTATATTAATTACGCTGCTGACGTCTGCACTTGTCTGGGAGGCGTGTCCCATTTTACCGAGATACGAATATATAAAATGAGATGATAAAATCTGCTTACTTGTGCTAGCTGCTATTCAAGACAGTGCCAAATATAAAATACCTATACCAATATGTCTTTCGTAGATAGCAAAAAATATTTGCCGTGGGAGGAAACAACGTACTTAGGAGCGCAGAGATAAACTAAAATTTGTATTCATCAAATCTACTTGTCTTCTTATTTATTTTTTGGTGGAGCAGAAGGATGGGTATACCCAAAGGTATACCTATGTATGGTGTACGGCACTCATCATTATTTAAGTCCTGGGCATTCCAGGTTCACCCCTTCTATTTGGAGTCTTAGCAACAGGAGGCATTTTGCCCAGCCAAAACAGTATCCTCGATTTCTTCCAAATTCCTACAATTATCCCTGCCTGCCTGCCTGCCTGCTTGCCGCCGCCGCCGCCCCCCCCCCCCCCCCCCCCCTCAAATTTATAAATTGATTTTTTTCGAGAATGGGACTTTCAATATTTTTTAAATTACACAATTTCTTCAACCAAACCTAAGAATTCCCCAACGAGAATCAGAGTGGGCAAGCAAACCAGTATTTAAATGTAAAAAAAATCATTTATGCACATTAAGCATAATTGTCCGTCGTAAGCTGATATAGCACGAATTTAAATGTGAAGTTTCTTTTCAAGTAGAAATCACTCTAACGCACGAGGCGTTTCAAACAAAATAAAACTAGAGATAGGATGATTTGTAAAGAGAACTCAAGATATATACCATGATATTCCAGTCAGGCATTGGTATGAAGGTAAGTTTTCCCTTCCAAACTAGGGAGGAAAAAAACATTTGTAACCCAATTTTTGTAAAAATTCAGCGATCAGGTGCATGTTTTGATTTTACAACAGATTTTATTTTCCACTTTCAAAATATGGAAACAATAATTCATATATAACAATAAGTCAGTCGAAAAGTATCTTCTTTTTAGAATACTAGCTCAACTCGCGCGCTTCGCGCGCGTCAATAATTGCTTTTCGGGACTTGCTCATAGTATTAGTATATTGTTTGTCCGATCATCGAGTCTACTATCCAAAACTGCAGGTGTCTGTAAAGATGTCGGTTTTCCTGTCTGTGTGCTGCCTAAAAAGTTCGCCGAATAAAACTAAAATAACATAAAAATAGATATTCCAAAATTGTAATTATGAATATTTCAACGCGCTATTCACCACCACATGAGTCCTACGATCAATGAGTATTTTTTCGCATGAGTACCAATTAAACCTAATTTTGTTAATAGTTGTCAGTTGGAATTATAACTTGTAATGAGCAGATGTGAAATTTGTCGAAATGTAGACGGAAGAGCTTCAATGTTTACGTCGCGCGGAAAATTATGAGTACCAGCGCAGATATCGTCTCAAGATGTGAAATAAAGCATGTTCAAGTCATACTGTTGTGACGAAATACCAGATGATAAATGTCAAAGATGATATCAAACTCAACGAACAGCACAATCCAGTATTCTCGATTTTGACTCAGATGATGTCAATGAGGTACCTTCTTTTCAATTTCTGGCCACTTCGGGTTGCACGTTATTGTCAGAAACAGATCTGGCTTGCCATATTTCCGGAGTATGGCCATCGCATCCTGATAATTCTGCATCATATTACGCGGTGATCCAACAAAAGTCGAAACCAATATTACCATTTTGCCAACTCGGCCATTCACATCAGTCGATGAACTTCGTAGGTGATCAATAAGCCCTTGATATGTATCAGCGCGTAATTGTTCTGCAAATCTTTTTCAATTTTAACATAATTGTCCACTATCCAATTGAAAGAACCTACGACCCATCAAAAAGACAATGAAGCCATCTCGCACGGTCATTCGATACTTGACGTATGAAGCTCGGGATACATGTTTACTGCTATTCTGCTTCATCAAATTGCGATGCCATCCTTGCCAACCATATGGCTAGAATAATGAATAAGCCCACGGTCCAGCATTCGGATCGATTGTGCTGACACTTTGCAATATCTTAGTATTTCGGTTGCGTACAGTGACATAGGATTCCAGAATTTCTCCATCAGCTGTCGTAAAGAAAGTAGCAGCATCTTCGTTGGTTCTTTGTAAATTAAATCGACGGCGATCCAGTCCAGGCTTCAACGTAAAAAGCAATTGCATTTCTCGTATAGACTCATTTTTTGTGAATCGACGCCGATTTTCGATTTCTTCGCCCATCATTTGATAAGAGTGTGCAAAAATGTTCATTTGACACATTATTTGTTCAAATAATTGAACAATATCACTGTCGAGATTTGAATTTTGGCCTAAACGATGTTCTGTTGCTTCGCTAGAGTCCACAATAAATAGTTGACCACAACTTTGAATTTCGTTAGGGGCAGAGTAAAGAGCTGTATTAATTTGATAATAAATTGGCCCCTGCATCTTGGAACAATCATGACCTGGTATTTCGTCAACGACAGTATTATTTGAACATGCTTCATTTCGCTGCTTGAGACGATATCTGCGCTAGTACTCATTATTTTTCGCGCGACGTAAACATTGAAACTCCTCTTCTTCGTCTGCATTTTGACAAATTTTACGTCTCCCCATTACAAAATATAATTCCAACTCAATAACTATAAAGGCTGCAGGTTATATCACTTCAAAGTCAGACAGATGTCAATTCACTTCAAAGTCAGGCACATACAAATAACGCGCGCTTAACAACGCGACCGATCGAAGCAGCGCCGCGATTATCTCGAACCTCGCACCTCGAAAACAAACGCCCAATCAGAACACGAATAAAATGCTCGCGGAATTTCGATTCCTTCTCCTTTTTAATTACGGATTTGTTCATCAAGAATGTATATTGCTTCTCCCACGTCGAGTTGCTGATCTTTTCGCTAGCTCAGGAGACATTCATTTCGAACGATCAATCGTATCCTATTCTCAATGTATTAATTTTATCGGAAAATCACATTGGGAATAATCTCTTCTAATTATTCGATCGATTCTAACCTCTTAAAAGGTTATTTCCTAAAAGAAATAACATTTTTTTTTAAAATTCAACAACTCCGTACCAAATCATTTTGTCAAGTGAAGAAAATAATTCTCTAAATAAGTAAAATGATGGTTCGATATTTAACGAAATAGTTTTTGTCATTTTAAGTTCGGTTTTACCAGCAAAACGGTACAGCTTATCCTACAAGACTTTCATGAAGCCCATGGCAACCTCTAGGTGGCGAAATCTTCTCGCAAATAACTATAAGTTTTCCAGAATTTGTGATAATACACTAACAGCTAATGATCGATTCGGGCAACATAGTACAATTTCTGGTCTGAAGATCTCGACGTCACTTATTCCATCATTATAAAATGTAATAAAATTATAAGATTATAAACTGCAATGAGTAGATTGACTATGCACAGAAATTATAATCCAAACCAGTGCAAATTTCAACATTATCCATTTATCGACGTAATTCTAATTTTTTACTAGGATTAGATAAGGATAATTCCTTAGTTGATACCTTCGCAAAGTCAGTCTACCTAGGTACATGTAAGATCGAAATGAACTCTTTAACTTAAAATTTGAATTGAAAGTTAAAGATTAAATTTGATTTCCCACCGTACCGCGTGAAACTTGTAAGATACGAGAGTAGCTTTGCTCCTGCAGCCAACTCGAAATTTCGTGTTGTAACTGTTATCAGGTAGAGCGCAAGAAGATAATCGGAAAAAATTCTCTATTTGAGGAATAAAATGTTTTAAGAACATCAAAATACGGTGCAAAATTTCACAAATTGGGTAAAACATGTCTACCACGCATTTCTATCATACTTCGACATTTTTATCAAAAATTTGGTCCTAAAATAGGGAATTTTTTACTGAATATTATGTTGCGTTAACTTCACGCACAGCACTTAAACATCATACTTTGTTATGCAGAATTCGTAATCAATATATTATGTAATGTTTGCGGAAGGTATTTGGCAGAGTATTATACGAGTCGAGTAACGGGAGCGTACGTTGTTCAATATAAATGTGTAGGCTTACAATAGCCGCTTATTACCGCGGGCATCATAATGTTAGAATAATTAAATGTAATATCCCACGCATATCGTGTTAGGCGAGTCTTTGACGTCTGTTCATTTCTCGCCGCGACGACGTACATGAATGGTATACGTATATTACATACCTACTAAACGACTGTGACGCATTGTTTATTACAAAAAATAGTCCGTCTGCCTGATATTATTATTTGTAACTATAGTTTCATACCCGCCCGTTGGCGTAATGTGCGTTTATCTTTAATTTTGATTCTATTTATTCGAAAAACTTTGAGATAAACTCTCGCCGGTTTTTTAGCTGTTACACAAATTATGTAATTAACACGATTATCATATAGCTTCTGGACAGTTATCTTTAAACTTACCGCCAAATAACTAGAATCGATAGGTCGTTGCCCCTTAACGCTGGCAAGCTCAGAAATACAAATTGTGTTACATGATCGAGTATATAGAAAATTTGGGCATCGTGCCTGAGCATATCTATCTATGATTTAAATATTTTATACAGATTTGAAATAGCGTTCGATCTCTCCGTCGTGCGTCAATATTCATTCCATATAATAATTTAATAGTCACGGACGATCGACGATGTCGAAAAACAAAACAATAATTAGATTTCTCCGATTCCACGGGTATAGGACTGTTGAAAAAAATCGCGACAATTGATATACCCATAATGGCCTGCTAATTCGACGCCCAGTATGTTACATAACGTAAGTAGATATATGTATGTATGTGTACTTGACAAACTATGTAACAATAAAGGATAAAAAACATTCGACTCGATCTATAGGTATGTAACGTATAGCCGTATAATCGGTACGACGATTTATCCTCATTGTTAACACTAAAATCCGAACTCATGCTTCACACGCTCTCCCGGGATATAATAATCTTCTTACTTCTTAGCTGTGCATATCTTCGCAGCCGGCAACCTTGAAATTTTATCGCTACACAGGAAGGTACTCGCTTATTCAACGCGGAGAAAATTAAATCATACACACGAAAATTCGAAATACAATCGAAACTTTATAGTTATTAATATCGATGACAAAATTACATGTTGATTTGTAATCCAGTCCAATATTTGTATTGTCTTTTGTTTCGAAGACGAACATCAAACTCATCTGTCAAGATCCGCGTTAGACGTTGTAATTCGAATTATCGGCGCGTCCTAAAACGTCAAGTTTCGAATATTACATCGATAGAAAGAATCGGAAAAGGAGAGGGTTGAGGTAAACAATCGATAAACAAAAATGGACTAACCTCCTTTGCAAGGTGTACGATGAGTAGAATGCTGAGCTCTGTAGCCTTGGATCATCTCATAATCACCAGAATCACGTCTAAGAGGAAAACTTATTTCGAGTATATGATCGCAGTTTTGCATTAGCATCAAGATTCCCTTAACCTTTTTCTTTCGGTCCTCGACTGTTAATTTAGATACTTTTCCAAGATCCTCGACCAATTTATCCTCAGCTATCTGGCAGGCTCGGTGAAAGAAGTACTCAACCATGTCGAAGAATTTCGGGTTTGGGTCGGTCGCCACATCTTTTAGCCGATCCGGTATTTCATGGTCCGCGTAGCCGCGTGTTTGATGCAACGCTGATGGAAGGGTTCTTGCCAGCACGCTAATGTCTGTTAGAGACTGTTTCAGGGCTGCGGTTTTCGCTAACGTTTTAAGATGAAACATGGTTGTAGATTCAATGCTTCAACGAATAAACGAATTAGCTAATTAAAGAACCAAACGACCGAAATATACCAGCGGACGAACGACTCCGACCCTCTCTTATACTCAAATGAACGAATCCCGACAACCGCAACTTCGCAATCGAAGTAACCCTGCTGACTGCGGTAGTTACAGCCCTGCCGGTCACATAAATAGCCAAAATACGACAAGCGTTACCAATATATAAGAAATGAATAACCAGATTTTAAATACATGGAATCTCTGTCAGTAAAGAATATTAATGATTACCAGCCGCTGGAAATATCACTAGAATAGATATTCAGGTTCATCGTTGACTCAAGGAAAGTATAGCTTATCTATTCGGTTTAGTCACTTTACGCGATGCAATCAAATCGCGAATTAAATTCAGAGCTCAAAACATCAGTCTCTTGAAAATGGCGACACGAAAAATCATATATGTAATACTCTAATAAGTGGAGGGGTTAGGAACTAAGAGAAACAGAATATATCTCTAACTCACTTCTTTCCAATCAAATTAACATATTCTGCGCAGCTACGATAGTAATGGCGGATTGGGGGGTTTTAAAACTATCTAACCTTAAAATTGAAATATAATTTGTGCTTGAACGTGAATGAATTTATAAAATATTTTTAGCCAATGAAATAATAATACGGAACGTATGAGCGAATCGTCGATTAAATCTTGACCTTCAAAACATTATTATACGTGTAAATGTTCTACGCAAGTGCCAGATGTTGACTTGCGCAGAAAGCTCCGATTTGAACATGATAGAAAGAGACAACATTATCGTCGGCACCGTACAAAATTAGTCTCATTCCAGACCCTACTAGCAATATAGGAGTATTACATATATGCGAAAAATAGTAACTTTGTGATCGCGGATGTCGTAACAGGTCAGCATGATGTTTTTTGAACGCGATTTAAATCCAACTTTTGCCGACGACTGCCTGTCGAATAGTAAATACATGCATCGTCGTGAAAATGTTGTAAACCACTAGCCTTTAGCAGATGACTTGTTGGTCGGTAATGTAGATTTACGTAAATTCACGCGGCCGATGGCTGATGTGGTTCAAAATTTCCCTGGATTAGATGTTTCGTGAGCTTCGTGGCGTAGGAAACTGAATATTCTTTCCGATAGCTGCCGTGTCGTCAGTCGTGCTTTGTTTAAATTGCTCGACCCGGACCCCGTCGAAAGAATAGAAGATTGTTTACAAACCCTATTAAAACTTGTAGAAGGGAGATCATAAGTCACCATCGTGTTTTTGGAACCATAATAAATTTGGAACAAATATGACAACGTTGCCGTGTATGAATTACAATAATTCGCCCATAACCGACCTCAAAAACTCGTTAGCAAAATTTCTATTGAGATAAAATTCGAAAAAGAAATACAACACAGGCAATGCATGTTAACGAGGTATAAATTTGCAAAATAAACTCTTGATATTCTTCAACCCTGGCAACACGATAATTCATGAATTATATTTAACAAATCAATATTACACTTGGATCAAGAATAAGGATGGAATTTATAAAAATACAATAAATACTCGGTGATCCCGCCATCTTGGGTTTTGACCTCAGTGGTATAACAGCTGGCATTGGCAACATGTCGGTTGTAGAAATAATTCAACATTACCAACGACGTATAGAAAAATGTTCAGGAAACGAAGAAAAGGTGTGTAACCTCTTCAGAAATTATTAAAAATCCATTTTCCGTCCACCAGCCGCGATTATTAAGAAATATTTTTACCTTTCAATAATTGATTAACATAACCTAAAAGTCGTCCAAATTCACAAATGATGTAACTTGTCAATGTCACTGCTACCGCCGCCACCGTCAATTTGGCAACAATATTTTCAAACCCGATAAAATATCTAAAATTTTATTTTCCAACAATTATCTGTAACATTAAATTTTATACATAATGTTATCTCTTGTTACCATCTGTTGGCTCATTCATCATTGTATGTATGAACTGTACTGTACGTAACTATATACATTTCATACAATTTAGCTAATAATAAATCTCAATACATCAACTAAATACATCTTTTAAGACAATAGCTTGAAATTCAATCAATAAAAGTCAATCCAAACCATGTTATATGATTTGATTATTCATATTGAACCTGGTAAAAAAGAAAAAAGTAAAAAAAAAAAAAACTGATCATTGAATTAGCTTCCATCTCTACTGAGACATCCAGCTATATATGCTAAATATTATTGTCCGTAAGTTTTTTCTTAGTGAAATCAAATGGATGTGGTCTAGCTTCTTCTTTTCACAAAATTAAAGTCCTGAGGTTAAAATAAATCTGAACTTGTTTCAATCCAACTTCGCCAATCAGAAATTGAGAATAAATATTACTAATGTGTTTACTTGATGAACAAAACTATAATATCTAACGTTTTTTAATCTGTCCAATGAACAGTTCTACAAGCTGGATGGATCTACTAGTACAAATTTTTGATACATTTAATTATATTTGTTTCAATATATTTAATTAGCTGAAAAAAAATTTTGTAATAATATTTGAACAATAGGAACGAAAACGGAGTCATGTTATGAAGCAATTAACAATTCAAAAATCAGTCACTTCTAAACGAATAATTGAACCACTACCAAACAGGGCTTAAAATTTTCATATTTTGTTGTAGAATCTAAAACAAAATGTCAAAAAAACATTTCTTTCTTAGATGAAATTTCGCCCTCAATGCTATAAAACAAATGTTTGTGTTGACCTAAAAATTCTGAAATAATTGTATTTTAAAAGTCCATTTAAAACCAAATAAAGACTTTTGTTGATGTCAATCGTCGTTTCAAAGATATAACATTATCGAATTTTCAAATTCGAAAAAATACGAATTTCAAGTAGTTCACGGAATCGAAAGTGATCATAAAATGGAAAAATGAAGGAATACTTTTATTTATATTTTCAATCTAAAAGAACATAAATGTAAGGTGGGAACATCGGCAATAGCGAGGGTCAGAGCATGAAAAGTATAATGTTTATCTTTGTCAAATTTCATTCAATCTACGAACAGAAATTATCGATAGATATCTATTCTGAAGGAGATTCCAATCATTGAGCCCTAAAAAATAAAGGATTGTTGATACCAATTAGATTTTCCCCAAATATCAAATTTTGAATTCTTTTTCCGGTAAAATTTCTGAGTACATTTTTTAAACAGATGTTATACTGCATTGGAAAGCTGTACAGACTACCTGTGACTGTCCAGCATTTACAAGAGACTGGAGTTGGTCGCACTGTTAATGCTCTGCGTAAGTATGTCGGGGATGTTGGAGACGCTGCAAAGGCTTTAGTAGCTAAATGGAAGAATATGGTTGCTGACGAGGAGTCTAGCGATGGAGAAGCAGCCAGCGATGATGAAGCAAACATTTCTGAACCCCCCGATGATTATGGCAGTCATTCACGTCCAAAGAAAAACGAAAAGGATAGTAGCGACGACAGAGATGATAGAAAAGAATCAAGGTACATGGGCAGAATAATAATAAGAAATTTAAGATATTGAACCTGATTGTTTTTATCTATATCCATCGAAATTTTTGAATAAAATCATTGTACTTTTTTGACTGTAAACTTTGAAGTAATTTCATACGTTCACTTCCACCTTTACGTGTTGATAACTGATGCGAATGATTTCGCGATTTACCAATTTTTGGAAAGGTAGGTGATCGTTTGAATATTTTTTTTCTTTACTTGTCCTGCTTATGGGTTTTGGGTGACATTTGTCATATTAAGTATTGTGTTGATGCTTCATTTTACAGACCTGGGAATCAAGAATTGAGAGATAAACATGAGAGTAGATCAAGCAAAAATGAGCTTGTTAAAAACAGTTCTAAAAATGTTTCCTCCGATAAATCCAAACCTAAAGATAGTCATAGCAAATCTCATAGTAGCAGTGGCAGTGAAAAATATAGACAGTCAACTGAAGTAAATAAACCCGAGTCAATAGACGAATCAAAATGTGACGTAGAGAAACACGACGTAAAATATGATTCAAAGTCTGAAAAGAAATCAAAAAATGACAAAGACTCAAGGGATTATAAACGGGAATCAAAAAGGGAAGAGAAAAATAAAGCTAAGGAGAAAGAAAGAAGTAAAATAGGCTTTGAAGATTCGAAAAAAGATTCTTGTAAAGTTTCTAGCAGTAAGTCTCGAGAGGAAAAAAAGATGGAGGAAAATCACAGAAAACGGAAATTGGATAGTTATAACGAGAAAGACAGCAGTAAAAAAAGAAAACATTCAGAGTCTGACAGCGAAGATGAAATTTATAAACATCCTTCGGCGACATCCGAAGAGGTTCATAAAAAAATGTTCAAGTCATTATCAGCCGAGTCTGAGTCGGAAGAAGAAATGTCAAAAATTCAAATCAAAGTTGAACCACCGTCTCCTCCATCTAAGATCAAGGATGAGATGTGTCGTAATGAAGAAACATTAAATGATAATAAAAGCACGAAGGAGAAGGTGAGGGAGAGCCGTAGCTCAAGTAAATCGAAAAGATCGAGTGCCAATGAAAAAACAAAACGTGACGAAGCAAAAGATAAAAGAAGAAGTGATAAATTTGAAGATAAAACTGAGCACAGAAAGAGCGAAAAACGAAAAGACAATGGACATCTTTTAAACAGGGAATCTTCTAAGTCAAAAAATAATTGTAGTGTTTCTAGTAGTAAGGATAAGATTAAAGATAAACATAATTACAAGGATAAAGATAAAGATAAACACAAAGAGAAAAAAGAACAAAAAACAAACAACGATTCAAAGGATGCAAAGGTATCGTCCAGTTTCAAAGAACCCAAAGAAAAGAAAAAGGTCAAAAAAGAGATGAACGGAGATGGTGGTATCGACTGCAATTCCGGTACGTTATTCCTAAGAAACTATCTCAACTCTACATTTATCATTATAAATAATTGCCTCAACTACTCCATTCAGTATAATTATATTTCACCTCGACTCCAATCTACGACAGATTAGTTACTGCTAAGCCACTATTTGATGATATATTTTTGTTCAGGGGCAAGCTTTGCGGAGGCTCTTGGAATGTGTGCATTCCCCTCATCTACCTCACGTAAACGAAACAATTCTCCAAATTTTTTACCATCAAAAACAATAAAAACTGAACCAAGTACTTCGTCAGCCTCGCGCAGCCGATCACCACCCAGAGTTGCAAACGATGTATCTTCTAGCAGTGATAATTCGGTATTTATTACTATTTTCTTAAAATAATCTGATTCTAAAATTCATATTATTCATTCTGACTATGTCTTATCCTAGCCACCGTCTCTGTTGTCACCGCATGTCAAGCTCGAGCCATTAAGCGTTGATTTGGCATCTACTTTACCTGAAATCAGTCCCAATTACAAACCGTTGCCATATGTGAATCCCATACATCGTAAACAAGAGGAGGATTTTGCTCTCAGCAATGTTATATATGCTAAGGCTCAAAGGTGAAGCAACCTTTCTCTACAACTATTTAATATAGAGTGATGAAAAATTTCGCATACTATAATACGGTAGTTTTAATTATTGCTAAATGATTTTCAGAACTAAAGTATACTCTGGAAATAAGTCTGGCTATACAAATGTTCCGACGTTGTACGACATGTGCATCAGAATATTGATTGAAAATATTGAAGGTGAGATATCTGAAACATGAACATTTTACAAACTGATTTTGTGATACACAAAGAAATACATTTCAGGAATTTTCAATGTATCGATTAAGGAAGTGAAAAAGAAATATTATATTGTATTTTATTATATCTTATGAATAATTTTGTTTACAGCTGATTGCTAGTATTTTGAGACATGGGTAATTTGAAATTATTTTAAATTTTATGGACTCCTTACATAAATTGATTGCACCAAAGAGAAAGTAGTTGTGACATCGATTATCGAAACCACTTCAAATTTGGAGGAAACAATACATTGATGAAATTCTGGGACAAAGCAAAGATATTCGATGGATTTAATTTTCATATAATTTTCAGATATGAAAATTTTTGATTTCAAGACATTTTTGTCTTATTAAACGCTGAGAACAACACGATAATAAGAGTCTAATCTTATCTTTATATATGGGTTCCACCAATTCCAAAGACAAAGTTGTACCTGCATAGTGGCCACTCATTTCATAACTTTGGGATGTGTTTCTATACATGGAAACCGAAATCCTGTGATTGGTTTGAATAATTGATCGACCCGCCTAGTTGTGGTAACCTCATGAAATTTTGAAAATTTCAAATAAATAAAGTGCAATAGTGTCGACTACACAACAGCTACGCTATTGAAAACAGTTTTTCTTGCTTTAAAATCGATTTTCGTAGTTTTCTAGGCAACGAAATTGTTTTTCTAGTGTTTGTTCAGAAAGCTGCTAGCTTTTCGCATAAAAAAACGTATTTTGTCGGATTTTATTTTCAACATTTACATGGTGAAAAAATGAAAATAAAATTTTGAACACTTTCGAAAATTCATGAGCATGCACATGAAAATCACAGCTACACGGGTCAATCAATAAGTTGATAACAATTACAGGAGTTGCTTTTCCAGGTATAAAAATACATTTCGAAGTTATGAAACGATTGGCACCATGTGGGGACTACTTTATCCTGGGAATTGGTGGAACCACCCATACATTATTGGTTTGACCGGAAATGACATAATTTAAAAATATCTCTTCTAAATTTCAAGAAGTTTTAATCAACAATACGACCTGTACCCTGCAACAACCACGTTTTTTCGGTAGACGAATCTATGTGAGAAGTCAATAAAATCAACTCAAACATTTTCTAATTATGTATCAAAATAGAAGTAATCAACTGTGATAAAACTGGTACAATATCAATGGCTTAGGACCAAAAGCACGTAACCCACTGTTTTTCGGCTTTTGATGACCTTACTGCCATAAGGGCGTATCCCCAACTTTAACACGCAAGTTTCATAAGAGAAAAATTGAGCAGCCTGCACCCAAAAGGGCGTAAGCCCACGATACTGCCAGAAAGACATAATCCGCAAGAGTATAAAAAAGAGGGCTACGCCCGTCTGGCAGTTCACTCATCATTTTTTTCCGGAGTAAAATCGCCTCCTTATAGCCCGAAAGGCGTAATCCTCTTATTTTATTTTCGTGGGTTACCCTTTTCTGGCAGATAACCGGTGAAAATTTTTCGAATTCTGATCGGCTTCTTACCACCCGAAGAAGGGCGTTATCCACGGAAAAAAAAAGAGGGCTACACCCTTCTGTCAGATAGCGGGTAAAATTTTTCCAGATCTCAGTTGCCTTCTCGTTGCTAGAGGGCATAATCCCCAAAATTTGAAAATATGATGTTTACCTTACTGTGTGTGCAACATTGCCGTTTTCGGAATTTGGTAAGCTTGTCACACCCGGAAGAGCAGAACTGAAAGTCCCGTATGAAAAAAAAAAAAATTTCAAATAAATTTTGTTTTAAATTAATTACAGATATTTTTTTTTTTTTTGTTTTTTCGAACGGTGAAAACCAACTTTTTTCACGTCAAACCAAATTTTTTTTTTTCTTACGGTGACTTTCAGTTGTGCTCTTCCGGCTGTAACAAGGTTACTAAATTTCGAAAACGGCAATGTTACACACATCTAGTAAGGTAAACATCATATTTAAAATTTTTGAGGCTTACGCCCTTCTGGCAGTAAGAAGGCGACTGAGATCTGGAAAAATTTCACCCGCTATCTGCCAGAAGGGCGTACCCTTCTTTTTTATTTTCCGTGGATTATACCCTTCTGGTGGTGAGGAAGCGATCGAAATTCGAAAAAATTTCACCGGTTATCTGCCGGAAAGGCGTTGTCCACGAAAAATAAAAAAAGAGGGTTACGCCTTTCTGGCTGTAGAACGATTTTAATCCGGAAAAAATTGATGAGTGATGTGCCAGATGGATGTAACCCTCTTTTTTTTCATTCTTACGGGTTACGTCTTTCTGGCAGTATCGTCCGGTTTTTGTAGGATACGCTCTTTCGGTCCTAAGCCATCGATATAATAGTATTTCAAAGCCTAACTGTGATTCTTAAAAACGAAATATCCCTGGAAAAAACTGATGGGAAATTTCATGGAGAGCAATTATTGTATAAATTGCAGCACTTGAATTTACTGGGGGAGTACCATACGATATTATTAAGCCTGTTTTGGAACGTGCTACACCAGATCAATTATTTTCACTGGAACATCATAATCCCTATCTGATTGAGGACACAGACACATTATGGCAGTATCACTGTAATAGAGAATTCAGATCCAAGCAACGTGAAGAAATGGAAACATGGCGCGAGATGTACATGGTATTATTGATTTTTATACAACATTAATTCTTCCGTCTTATTGTAACACCGTGGCTTTATTACTGAAACTTTCATGAATCAAAATGAGGATAATTCATGAAATATGTCTTGTGAACTTGAAAAGTTATGGATTTAATTGCAAATACATTGTTTTTTTTTTCTTTTAATATAGCGTTGCTTGGATGAGCAAGAAGCGAAATTGAAAACTTTGACAGCGAACATAAAGCAGTCCATAGACAAGTCACTTCCAGTAAGGCAAACTAAGCTCGCATATGTCGACAATATAGTCAAACCTCCTCGAAACGTACTTAGAAAACAAGCAAAGTATGGCACAGCAAGGAATAGCAGTTCCTCTACTTCGGACCTCAAAAATAAACTAATATCTGGTAGTGGAGCACCTACTAATATTTCTGTTCCTGCACCACCTATGGCACGATCTCGAATTTCATGTATGTGAAGCTTGTGTATACATAAATATGCATCTATGCCATTTACTGTTCCATTGAAATTTTAATTGTCATATAATCTGATGGTGTTTATATATTTTCAGCTTCCAGTGTCGTTAAAAAGACGAAAGCTCCACTTATGGCAAAGGCTTTACAATTGATCAAAGGAAGATACAAACGATAATGTATCTAAAAAAATCTCCATTATTCGCGCAGGGTATAATATTTGATTATGTGTAATTCCCTGACTTGAAATACTGTAAATTTCATCCATTTGCTAGTTGTTTTATTATATTTTCCATAGGTATCAGTGAAAATAGTGATTCTTAAATATTTCCTTACCTTTAAGATTTATTTTTAAATTTATAAATGCTTTGTTTAGACTCTATTGTATGGCTGTAAACCTCAAGCGAATTGAGAAAAAAAAGTATAGATTAGAATGAAAAAAAAACAACGGTTAATTTAAATTTCAATTGGTTTGATTCATGATTGATGAATTATGTATAGAGTGAGAAAAGAAATTACACTACCACAGACTTATTTGTGTCTTATAAACAAATCAAGAAGAAAAAGAAACTATGTATTTAAGTTACATGTACATTTCTTGAATTACCAAATTCTTTCAATTAGGAAAATTGTACCCGGATTAATTAGATTTTTTTCTTCTTGTTTTCCTCTTTTGCGAATGCATATCCGCAACAATTGATCAACATGTTTTGCTTTTTCATCCATTTATTCAAAAATTCATCTCAATTCTCATCTGTTTGATGAGACGTGGACACATAAGTCTACAAAATCAGTATCCAACTTTATTTATTAATTATTCATTTGATAGATAATTATGTACATACATGCATACCTATATTCTGTTAGTATAAACTAAATGTGATGCCATAATCCCACAATTTATTTAGCCAATATTAGGCTCACTTCTTAGACCAATAATGTGTTTGTTAGTAATATTTATGAAAAACAAAATAAAATAAAAAATCGTTCGAAAATTTCTGACTAAAATATCTCATAGGAATTGTACACATGTTTTGATTTCTTTTTATCGTTATACTTACTTTGTATCAAGTACAATGAACTCTTATTTCAATATGTTCTGAAAGTTGAAGTGACAACATTTCTTGTCAAGAGGAATATTTTTAAATTGTGATATCATTTGAATTTTACAATACGTTTACTCAATCTTTTATCCAATTTTTTTACGTTTTTTTTTTATTTTTATTTTTTGGTTTCAACTAATCAAATCATGGGCTTATTTTTCACATTTTA